>JAAGKR010008473.1:0-31164 GCA_011419295.1 Clarias macrocephalus
GAGAGAGAGAGAGAGAGAGAGAGAGAGAGAGAGCACTGAAATGAATACTCTGGCCTTTTTTCCCTCTGTATTAGCCTGGAAAGCAAAAGAGGAAGTTCTCTTCTTTCTTCAAGAGCTTGGTTATTGAGCTGGATAAAGACCTGTATGGCCCTGATAACCACTTAGTTGAGGTGAGAATCCGTCTGTTCTTCATTCCTGCATGATTGTGATTAATAAAGAGCCTTGGTGTTGGCATTTAGAAGAAAAGGAATCTGGGATTTCATGCTCAAAATCAACAACATGGTACCTGAAGCTTGGTCATGTTTCTTTTCACAAGTTTTTAATGAGATGCTTGAGAACTAACTGTTGTGGCTAATAAGAGTTACCTTTGAGTGGCGTTCAAGTCAAGCCAGGATTTTTGATTGTGCAAAATAACAGAGCACGTGAGGTTATGAGAGTAAAAATACCGTTATTTCTCAATACAATCCTCTGCTACAATAATGCACTTATCCCAGCGTTCCTCTAGTGCTTGGACACCATCAAGGTAGGAAGTTTCCTCAGTACGCCACAGCCATTATCGGTTTGCCGGCTTCACGTCTGAAACATTGAAAGTGGGTTTTCACAACACATTTTGTTTTCAAAAAGTGAATCGTGCATGAAGAGACCTTAATAAAATGTGCTTGCATTTCAGAAATGAACCTTTAACCGCTTAATTAAAACAAATACTGTTGTGTTCATGCATAGTAATAAACTGTGGGCTGAGTGATACAGTCATGGACAGTCCTGAGTAGCAGTAAGTCTCAGAGACAGATTATGATCGAATCACTTTGACACATAAAGCCTTATAACATTTGTCTTTTGAACGCAAATGGGTCTTCATGCATCCTGGACAGCAATGCAGCACCACTTATTCGCCTGCATCTTTTGTATGGAAGTATAATAGTGCCAGAATTCCCCAAAGCAAACAAAAACTTGATGCATTAACAACTTTAGAATTTTATGGGATGGCACATTCTCTCTCGCTGTCGATCAGTGAGTCACTTACTAGTCATTTGTGTCTGAGAGCTCACAAATAAGGCAGTCGGTGCTTTTAAGTGAGTTAAGCAGCCATGTGACATGGCATAAGCAGCAGTTTGAAAGTGCTAGCTTTACACGCTAACAGTCACCCTCCCTGGTTAATCTCGTTCGTGGGATGGGGAGGGAATTACTTATTGAGTGGGGACGGGTAAATGACCAAAGTTGTAATTTAATATGTAAATAAGTATTCATATCATAACACAGTCTCTTTTGTAGACTTTTGTACAATCTTGAAGGTTGCAGTCTAGCTCTCTATCCTTCAGTATTTGGCAGCATTATACACTGATTTTGGGAAAAATCCCAAGGAAACACTGGCACAATGAGATTTCTGGAGCAAGATAATGTCACTGGATTTAAAAAAATTAATAAATAAACATGCGCATCTTTAAAACCACTATAAACCACTGCCCATGACATTTTGGAGAAATGGCACTGAAGCAAGAATCAAACTTAAAAAACATTTATTTATTTATTTGTTTGTTTAAAGTGTACAGTTTAAAACTCCTTAAAAATACCTTTTGTTATTTGTGTTCAGTGTTTGGGGACGTTACTTTTTAAAGTAACTAATTATGTTACAAAATGACTGTCTTCAAAAAGTAATCCGTTACGTTACAGCGTTACCTTCTGATAAAAGTAACTAGTTCGAGGACTTTTCCACTGCAGAAAATGAAAACTGCTTTGTGCTTCCTCATGCATGTCATGACATAATTATTCTACTATCATCACTCAGCGAAGTTTGGCCCATAATCTGTTCACTACTAATACCCCTATCTCACCTACGCGGTTTCGCACCTTGGCTGTAAGTACGGTTCATCATGATTCACCACGAGTTTCGGCGCTGTGATTAGGTTTCCATCTTTCCGCGCATCGGTCCTCCCATAATCAAACCGCATACGTGAGATAGGGGTATAACAGCTGGAATAACAGAGGGGGGCAGGTTATCGGGGGCGGGGCTTTGTAGGACGACACACACACACTAATGGATTGGGAAAATGACTGCTGTCTGGCTCATGGATTACATAAATTGTCTGAATAACGGATTACATTTTTGAAAAAGTAACTAAGTAACTGAGTACTTGAATGGCGGACCCAACGCGTTAGATTACTCGCTACATCAAAAAAGTCATCCGAGTACTGTAATGCGTTTGCGTTACAGTGAAGACATTTCTAAAATTTTGTCTGTGCATTTCTCAACCTTCATTATACCCGTCCCCATCATATCACCAGACAAAAAGGGAATGGGAAATTAACCATACCACCATAGATCATGCAAATGATAATGAAGATTTATTTGAAATATGTATAATCCTGTGAAAAAGTAATTCAAGAAAATCTCATTTGAATCAATTAAACTAATGAAAGAGGAACAAATGCTTTACTGCGACAGGCTGTAATGCAATTAAAAAATTGGTTGTTTATGTAACAACCTCAGCAGCGACCTCACTCAGCATTCAGTCTCATGGGAAATGTGATAAATGTGACATTTTATTTTTATTTTATGTTCACCTAAGCTATGATGGGTGTTCCAGTTAAACCGGGTGCTAAAATTTCTGGTCAATGAAGGTGTAAAACTGATTGACTTCAAGCCCAGTGCACATAGTGATGAGACTCTTAGTCGCAGTAAAACATTTTTATTTTGTGAACGAGCCCACTGCAGTCGTTCCTGTGAACATTCAGCCAGTGGAACGCCTGATTCTTGAAAATCGATAGATAACTCTTCGCCAAATTGTGGAAAGGATATGCATCTGTCTGTGGGAACTGTACACACACTGTGTATCATTCATGAACACCAGTTGCACATTACAGGAGCTCGGCTGGGAGTTATTGGCGCACCTCAATACAGTCCTGACCTCGCTCCAAGCCATTTGGCCATTAAAGGAGTTCCTGGGGGGCCAGCGTTTCATAAATGAAGCAGTCAGTCCAATCATCGCTCCAGTGTACTGAAAAACCTTGATGATATTCAAGCACTAGTAAAACCCTGGGATAAGAGCATTAGTGGTTCAGCAGGGGTCCATATTAAGAAATAAAGGGAGTTGTTACTCTCATAACTGTGTTCTGTTATTCTGTACAATCAAAAGGTCCAGGGTGTAATGAATGCCTCTCCTATTAAGAAATAGTGTAGAAATAGTCTCCAGGTATCTTGAATGAAGCAGATACTTCTTGTCGCTTATTGTGTGTTTTCCACTGTAATAAGAGGTCAGGCTCTTCGGATTGCGGTATTGAAGGTGAAACCCAGTTTCGTTGCTTCTGTTAATGCAAACCTGAGCTTTTTACTTGTGCATGCATTGTTTACTGAATATTTATGGATGCTTTCATACTTATGCATAGGGTATAGTCTGGTCAGTCAGTATGCTTCTGTGCAAGAGGGCTTCATTAGTACTTTCTGTGCCTGTTCATTTGTTTGGCGATGAGACAGGTTTGCAAAAAAAATAAAATAAAAGCGCGTCGGGGGTGTATTTATTCACAGTACTTCAAACTGTCCTTGATGCCTGCAGGTTTTTTATCAAGCCACATACCAAACTGAGGTGTGTAATAAAACAGTGATTTACCTGCTTAGAGAGGCCTTGAAAGCTTATCCTGTGTCCAACAACACTTGAGCTATGAGTCACACTCGGGTGACCATTTCAGGGAGACAGTTTCAGGAAAAAACAAAAGCCGTTAATGGTCCTTGATAATAAAGAGTTTTAGTTGAACTCTGGACAAACACATTTTTTTCTATCAACAAAAAAAAAACATTTTAATGATGATGCCATTCACTAACTAACTAACTAACAGAAGCGCCCACGTCTTTGAATCATGAGCACAATAACCGTGCTCTGTTTAGACTTTGCAGAGCAGATTGCTTGGTCAAACCCATCGCTCCAATTATACTCTCCTGAAAGGCCCTTGTGTTAACATACGGACCCCTCTGGAAGCACTGGAACAGCAAGGACATTTCTTTTGTTTTTCTATACATGGCAGACATTTGGGTTTGAAATTAAAAGATGGATATGAGAATGTTGATATGAATTCAGCATCAATTTTCTGATATTTACATCCAGATCCAGATCTTTCACAGTTTTAATTCTGGCATATGCCTGTGACATTGGCCAAGAAGAACTCCATAGATGCCATATCTTGGTCATTCAGTACATTCAGGTCATTAGCTGACTCATTTTATTGCCATAAATTCACTTTTATTCATAAGCCTCTAGAGGTAGTGTTGTACAGTGGGCACTATGCATAATGGGTGCATCCCTTCATACCCTGACACTGGACAATCTGGACTCATGAATTTTTTCCCATTGCTCCAAAGTCCAGTCTTCATACTACATAGAAAATTGAAGTGTTTTTTTGTCACTAACAAGTGGTATTCCTATGGACACACAGCTGCTTGGTCCCAATCTTCATCAAATTGTGTGTCTATATGAATGGACATGCTCTTTTAGTATCAGAATTCTATACATATATATAAAAATTTTTTTTTTTTTTTTTTTTTTTTTTTTTTACCATGTAACTTTACTAAGCATTTAAGTGATCTACATTTGTGATTTTTTCCCCCCGAACTCACTGAGTTGACAGTTCAGCACAGTCCTTACAGGTTTTAATAATGTACTGGACGGTTCTTAACCCAATTCCAGTCATTTCAATTCTCCGTAATTGTTTTCAGTGCTTGATGCATGGCAACAATTTTACCCTTCTAAAGTGGTGACTTTTGGTGAAACTTTGAAAATATGGCATCTTTTGTTTGAGCCCAGACATTTTTTCCTGCTGATGAAAAATATTGGAACAGGTATGTGACGGGTGTGTCTTGTTGCAAAGGAGAATTTGGTTAGATTGACTTTTAAAACATTTTAAAAGCCTTAAATGTCTTTTCTTGCATGCAAAACTGCATCTGTTGTTAAAAATAATAAACCATTATAAAGACCAGAGAGCTGTCTAAGGTAGAACATCAAGGCATTTAGAAGGTGAGAACAGAGTCAGTATCAATCAGCACCACTGCATGCGTGTTGGGTATAACAGTTTGGAATACTGTGTGGAAGAAAGGGAGCACTGGTGTGCTGCCAACCAGACGTCAAACATGAAAGGAACACAGATTGCTTTAACACAATTTAAAGCAAAAAGTCTAACACAAAAAAATTTTTTTGATTGTGCAAGGAAAAGCACTGGCTTCATAACCTGATAAATGCCTCCTACAGCCTGCATCGCTCCCAAACTCTGCATCCTTAGATAAGAAAAAAAAAGCAAAGAAAGATTCAAATAGCACTTCAGAGATATTGGACGCTGGAGGTGCAAGGCGACAGTGCTAACCACTAACCCAACTTGGATCAGTGATGTATATTGTCTTTCTCAAACAACGAACTGTATCGTCACTGTTTAACAATTAAATGTCTGTATGTTGATTGATCTAAAGTTAATACTGTGTTATTCTGGATATCCATGGGTGAACGTAGTGTGGTAGGTTCCAGTGCTTTGTTTCACTAAAAGCTTCAATACACAGTACTAGAAAGAGTGAAGTGTGACAGAAGCTGCCTGCAAAAACCCACTTTTGAAACCAGTTGCAGAAGCACTTTGAAATACGTCTGCTAACGTCTTAAACAACACTTTGTCTCTTTAATAATCGATTCTATGTTATTCCAAATTGCCTCTGAATCGTCAATGTTGGGTTTCGATCTTTCATTGCTGCTAGTTAACATGAGCATGAGATTCCATCAGCACATGCAACTGATGCCACTTTTTGGCATCAGTGATTCGTCTGCTAACGTCTTAAACAACACTTTGTCTCTTTAATAATCGATTCTATGTTATTCCAAATTGCCTCTGAATTGTCAATGTTGGGTTTCGATCTTTCATTGCTGCTAGTTAACATGAGCATGAGATTCCATCAGCACATGCAACTGATGCCACTTTTTGGCATCAGTGATTCGTCTGCTAACGTCTTAAACAACACTTTGTCTCTTTAATAATCGATTCTATGTTATTCCAAATTGCCTCTGAATTGTCAATGTTGGGTTTCGATCTTTCATTGCTGCTAGTTAACATGAGCATGAGATTCCATCAGCACATGCAACTGATGCCACTTTTTGGCATCAGTGATTCGTCTGCTAACGTCTTAAACAACACTTTGTCTCTTTAATAATCGATTCTATGTTATTCCAAATTGCCTCTGAATTGTCAATGTTGGGTTTCGATCTTTCATTGCTGCTAGTTAACATGAGCATGAGATTCCATCAGCACATGCAACTGATGCCACTTTTTGGCATCAGTGATTCGTCTGCTAACGTCTTAAACAACACTTTGTCTCTTTAATAATCGATTCTATGTTATTCCAAATTGCCTCTGAATTGTCAATGTTGGGTTTCGATCTTTCATTGCTGCTAGTTAACATGAGCATGAGATTCCATCAGCACATGCAACTGATGCCACTTTTTGGCATCAGTGATTCGTCTGCTAACGTCTTAAACAACACTTTGTCTCTTTAATAATCGATTCTATGTTATTCCAAATTGCCTCTGAATTGTCAATGTTGGGTTTCGATCTTTCATTGCTGCTAGTTAACATGAGCATGAGATTCCATCAGCACATGCAACTGATGCCACTTTTTGGCATCAGTGATTCACCATGCCACTTTTTTCGTGCCTTACGTGAGCTAAAAGCCAACTAGCTTCTAACACAAGGCTGGAGCCCAAATCCTTCTCTAACCCCTGAACAAGTGCACTTTCAAAAGTGATTATAGTGAATCGCCTAGGGCTACCACTGGTGGACCCTTCGGGACTCAAACCGAGGACCTCCTGATTAGCAGTCCAACATTTTAATCAGTGAACTACCCCTGGCCATAAATTGAGATTTCTTTCTTTCTTACTTTACTGATCCTAAAGGAAAGCACTAGCTTTACATTTAAGCTATTTAGGATTCAATCCCAGAAGTTAGAGGTGCAAAAATAGTTACAGTGCCATCTACTGTATGTAGGCAGGGGTAGCTCAGTGTTTGAGGCGTTGGGCTACTGATCGGAAGCTCCCAGGTTCAATCCCCTGAACCACAAAGTTATCACTGTTGGGCCCTTGAGCAAGGCCCTTAACCCTCAATATGTATAATGAGATAAAATGTAAGTCGTTCTGGATAAGCGAGTCCGCCCAAATGCTATAAAGCTATGGCAAAAATTGGAAAATCCTTTTTTTCCTCTTTATTGAACCTTTGTGTTACACTGTTTGTGCTGTTTGTGTTTAATTCTTCGCATGTTGTACTCCATTTGCTCCAACAGTGGCACCGTACTCCTACAACCCAGGAGACGGATGGCTTCCAAGTGAAGAGGCCCGGAGATGTGAATGTCCGCTGCACGCTGCTGCTCATGCTCGATTACCAGGTGTGAACCATATTACCGGGTTATATTATATATTACTCAGCATGCAGTTCAAACTCGTTTTGTTTTCACATTTTATATAGATAGTTGGTAAGACTATTAATAGGCATTATTATAAGTCAAATAAATAAACTCATCTAGCATTTAATGAGAATAGCATTGAATGGCGTAGACACCGCCCATCAGCCCCATCAGTATGTATCTTGCAACACGTTCACTGATCACTCAATCCAGTTTCCTTCTTCACCTAATTAGTGCAGTAGTTCTGGGAATCACTGTATCTTGTTGTCAAGGCTTTGTTGTTGCTGTTGTCTATTTGTCTGTTTTGTTCGTGATTGTCGAGCATAGGTATTGAAAGCTGTTGATATTGTAGTAACCAACACTTTTTTTCGTCATTACACAGCTAGAAAAAGAAATTAACATACTTCCCAACATTACTCATAAAATAATTGACATGTAAGGAATGACACAGAACAAATCATGCTATTATACAAAAATAATGCACAAATGATTGGCTTAAACCCATTCTTATAATTGTGAGTCATTCTCTCTCTCTCTCTCTCCCTCTCATTTAGTCATTTTACCAAGAAAGTAGAACGTGTAATTTCTCCCTGTTCTAAAGACTTCCTGATTTGGGAAACTTGTCCGGCTTATGCCGAATGCCCTTCCTGTCACACCCCTCCCATTTTGAGCTTGGGACCAGCACTGCATGTGGTGGCTGGGTTGTATTGGATGTAGGGACATCCAGCATGTGCTGTCTGTTCCCGGGAAAAAAAAAGTGCTTACGTATACTATGATAGGGAGCTGTCATCATGAAACTAAGGGTGTGGTTCAGTTCTCTTGGTTAACACATGATGATGCTCAAAAACTTAACATTTCATTAAACGGTTCAGCTGTCTTACACTCATGAACAATTATTGAATACAGCCCTTCTGGGCTCTCGTGTGCTCCTGTCCATAGTGAATGTCCTCGGATGCTTATTAAATTTACCATCTAATTTGGCAGTGTTAAATTGATTAATGACGGTGGGTGTTTCATTTTTTTTTTCCCCTATATAATATCAGCAGATTTCAAAACTCCACCAGTATTGTGCTAACTAACATAGCTAGGACTTTTTCTTATTCCCTGCGGAGGAGAACCCTGATGTTGCTGAAGTTTTTGTATTGCTTATAATGTATTTCATCACCTTCAAAAATATGTCATAAACTTTAAATTTCTTGTCTTTTTCTCACGTTCTGACTTTTTTTTCACCCAATCCCCAAATGTTAAAAAGTGCAACTTTACAACAGAAATAAACATGTTTTTTTAAACAAATGGTTTATTTGAAGAAAAAAAAAAAAAAAAAAGAACAAATGGTTTAACTCTTCATAGTTAGATTTCCCATTCATGACAAATGTATGGAGGTGAATATTTATGTAACTCATCAATTAAATTTACATTAAGCAATAAAATTCTGCATAATTTCCCAGCTAACTGCAAATTGTGAACTCAAACAGGTTTTTGATATATACAGTAATACTGACAATTAGCTTGTTTCATTTACATAGAGGGCCAGTGAATTATATATTATATATTATTAGCTGTAAAGGGACCCAAAACCACAAAACTGGCCATAATGTATCTTAGAAGAACACTGCTCATGCTATCACGTGAATCTCAAAAATTGAGGACTACTCATATAGTGCCACTGGTGTCCATTATAAGCTAGTTGAATATCAGGGTATATGATTTCACTTTTATTTTAATACATAGTATCGTAGATTTGAGAGTTTCAGACCTTTCATTGGGTCCAGGTAAGTAGAAGTAGAGAATGATACTCTTGAGCGATTGGGAATGAGGAGCTTTGGTTGAATACGGGTGCTTGACATCTTGGGTCACCATCATGTTTTCCACAAAAGGCTCAAATAGCTTTCTCATGCTAATTGCATTTGCCACTTGGTAATCTCAACTTATCATGAATGGAATGGTAATTGTAATTGTAATTGTAACAGGTGAGCCATTAACTTAAGTGTTGATGGTTTTCAATGTGGAGTAGCTGACCGTTAAATACATTAGCACTGCAATTCTGATAGCAAGTCTGTCTCTGGGCTCAAAATTGCTTTCAGTGAAATTGGCAGTTGGCACGACTAAAAAGAAAAAAATTGGTAGCGGTAAGTGATTTCCGGCGCATTATAAAGCGGCCTTTGGCGGCCCACCTGTGCTTTGTTTTGTTATTTTGGAACTGGCCTTGTTGGGTACCTCTCATGTGACTGTTCTATCCCTTATCCTCCAGCCACCCCAATTTAAGCTGGACCCTCGGCTTGCTCGCCTTCTGGGCATCCACACACAGACCCGCTCCTGCATCATCCAGGCCCTCTGGCAGTATGTCAAGACTAACAAGCTGCAGGACTCCCACGAAAAGGAATACATTAGCTGTGACAAGTATTTCCAGCAGGTACTTTACCTACTTTAATGCTTCGTGCCTAGCAAAGTGACAGCATAATTATAAGCATTATTAAATGTATTACAGCGTGAAATACAGACAGAAGCTGTTTATCAAAGCAAACAGGGCATAGAACAGTCATCTAGAGCTAATAAGTGGCGAAGCTGCCAACACATTCATCAGCTTTCTTGAACCATTGAAGGAGTTACCAGGCCTGAGTGTGGTCTTAGTTGAATTGGTCATGTTCATGTTGCAGATCTTTGACTGTCCCCGTCTGAAGTTTAGTGAGATTCCTCAGAGGCTCACCAACCTGCTGCTGCCTCCAGACCCGATTGTGATCAACCATGTCATCAGGTACTGAATGGTTTTAACATAAATATTCACATTAAGGTAGATAAATTAAGGTATTGCTTAATATATATATATAGTGCTGTGCAAATAAGTTGTATGGGGAAAAAGCGGTGAAATATGAATGCCTTCAAAAATAGAAGCGCTAATAGTTTATTTTTATCAATTAACAAAATAGAAGTAAAGGACCAGAAGAGAAATCCAAATAAAATCAGTATTTGGCGTGATCACCTTTAGCCTGCAAAAAAACAGAACAAAACAAAACAAGTGTATGTTGTTCCCAGAGGTGGAAAGTAACAAATTACATTTACTCGCATTACTGTAATTTAGTAGTTTATTTGTGTATTTCTACTTTTTGAAGTAGTTTTTAAATCTGTAATTTTACTTTTACTTAAGTATGTTTTGTTTGAAGTATTGCTACATTTGAACTCATATTCGCACATTATGCAACGGGGAAGGAAAAAATTGCACCCCGGAGACAACTGTACTGATTGATTGATGTGCGGGGAGAACAAACGCGCTAAACTCACAAGAACGATGGAGACGGATGGAGATGCCAGTGATGCAGAGCCAGCTGAAGGCGAAATGCCATCAAATTCTTATGAAGCAAATCCCTGAACATTGTAACGGCCACCACTGTGTTGTATTCCACATTATGCATGTTGCCCGTATAAGAGTTGCCGCCCCTCCGACAGTGTGTGCTCTGCGGAGGTGTGCGGGTGAGAAAGAGAGAACGGAGTAGGAGCACCTGTGTTATCTTTAGTGAAATCGGCTGCCATGTACGAACATAGAGCCAAGAGAGTGAATCAGTGTTATTACGGAAAAGGGACTCCAAACAACAATCTCCTCCACATCCATCTTCCTCTCCTGCATTCCTTCATGTCAGCGAGTCTTACGATAGTAAGAAAGGTGTGTGAACAATACATGTAAAAACTAAGTGCTCGCTCTCTCTAAAAAAAAGTTTTTCTTTTTATATTTAGTCCTGGACTCTTTTTGTACTGTATGATGAAGGTTTTTTTTAATACTTTGTTTCATATTTTATGATATAAACAAAATTAATCAAAAGTTAAATATAGTTCATAGTAATGGAGAACGGATTCATTATATTTCAATATATTCCTGTAGAAAAAAAACAGTTCAGGTTACGAACAGAACTTAGGAATGAATTACGTTCCGAGGTTCCGCTGTTTTCTTTTCTTTACACACCTGCTTAAAACTTTTGCACATTCCTGTCTATAAAGATATTCTTTTCATTATTGCTTACTAGCGTGGACCCCAACGACCACAAGAAGACAGCCTGTTATGACATAGATGTTGAGGTGGACGATCCTCTAAAGACCCAGATGAACGGTTTTCTGCTCTCAACTGCTAATCAGCAGGAAATAGCGTCACTGGATAACAAGGTCAGAACTCCACAGCAAGAGTTACTATATCATTTGGTGGTGATTTGATATGAAATGAGACATCAGGCAGGATGTTCTAAACGAAAAGAATACGGTATGTTTAGTCTCTTATACCACAAGTATGTGCCAATAGGAACCAGTTTTTGTTTAATTAAATATGAAACATTGTACGTTATCTATAATTAAATGCTAATGCAACAAGTTCGTTCATATCAGAATATCACATTCAAATATCTAGAAATGGTTATTCACTTACTAAACTCATGTTATAGTTAAACCCCAAAGCACTAGACGGTTCTAGGCATTCAGGTGGGTCTTCAGTGTGCGAATACACACACAAATTATGTGTACAAATTTTCATTTTTGAATTGGCCAGGGTTTAAACAAGCCAACTAGATCCCCCCCCCCCTCCTCCTAACCCCCCAATGTGACCTCATATAAGAAGACACTGCTGTATCCTTACCCAGCTTATTGCTCAGATCCACCCAGCTCTGCTGTTCTCTGTCAGAGCGTAGGATTGATGTATGAGGAAACGCATGAGCTGAGGCGTATTTCAGCTGCAGCTTTAACACACACTCTGAAACCTGCGTTAAAAATATGGGACCTTTAACCTAACACTGAAGACTCCTTCCATAAATGTTGAAAATTCTCCTACTGTCTACTGTCGAAGTTAGTCAGCATCTTCTGACCGATCAGGATAAATAATGGTCTGGTGTGTATATACAGATCTCGAGTCTCTTACTCTTACTTTCTGCAAGATATCTTGGTGTCCCAGTGTACACGGATGTGTTTTTGTCTTCAGTTATTGTACGTATTGACGTATCGTGTTTCTATGAATGCTCAGATCCATGAGACCATCGAGTCCATCAACCAGCTAAAGATCCAGCGAGATTTCATGCTCAGTTTCTCCAGAGATCCCAAGGGCTATATTCAGGATTGGATCTGTTCACAAAACAGAGATCTCAAGGTCAGAATGTTGTTCTGTTCAAAACCTACTGAAAATATGAAATATGAAACATTTCAACAAAGAAGTATGTTAATAATTGGATAGAAATATGTGTGTTTCCTGATTTTCTATTCAGTCTCAAACAGCATTTTGAACTTGAATAGTTAACTGTGCAGATGTTTGGCTGGCACTGGTTATTTACTCACTCTGTTTACATTCCTTAGCTTTTCTTGTTGTCATTTATTTAATCGGTATAAATGCGCCAAATTGATAATGTCAGTTAAACTGTGGTGATGATGATGTACTTGCATAGCTGATGACTGATGTGGTGGGAAATCCAGAGGAAGAAAGAAGAGCAGAGTTTTATAACCAGCCCTGGTCTCAAGAAGCTGTGAGTCGCTACTTTTACTGCAAGGTGAGTGACGATCTAACGGTACGTTGACTTGTTCAGTTAAGTCGAGCGACGTACAATTATAACTCAACTAGGCCATTTAACTGGACTACTGTCCTCGTCCCAGTATACAAGCATATAGGAAGAGACTCGATGTATTGACCGAAGTATGTCTGACTATGATATGCTGCTTTCAGCTTGTTAGTATTGGTTATTCCCTAAGTGAACATAGAGCAATAGATACACATTAACACATTACACTGGTGTGTATATACAGTATGTATAGTAGCCAAGGAGGAGCAATGCATTATTACATACATTTTTTTTTTTTTTTTTTTTGGTAAACAGATCCAACAACGAAGACAAGAACTGGAACAGGCCTTGGCGATGCGCACCACTTAAACTCATCATCAGTTCGGAGCAAAACTTACCAGCACATTTATTTGCAGAATAATCCCAGGAATTTTAATCTAGTGAGAAATCTCCAGCATACTGGACAACCTTTCCGGTATCCTTGAACATTATGAAACACTACTGGCAACTGGCACTATTTGTTATTTATTGGACAGTTTGTATATGGCATTACAGTTCAGTGTTGAGTTTGTAAGGATTATCTAAAAGAAAAAAAAAAAAGACTTTTATGGAAACTTGTTAAGCCACAAACCAGAGTCAAACAAAGCCAAACATTTTCCTGGCTGCTCAAAAATGTGAGATTTTTTTTTTTTTTCCCTGTGTGAATGCTTTGTACTGCAAAGATATCGTCTCTTTTGGCGAAGAACGATTTTAAGCCATGGATAAGAGAAAAAAACGAAATGTGTACTGTGAAGTCCCACTTTTTTGTTTGTCGGCAGTATTTGGTGTTTGTGTATATGACAATATGTGTTAACAATACTGGAAGTGTTGCGCATCACTTTACATTCTGCTTTAATCTTTGTTCATGATCTACTGTGAGTCCGTGAACTGAAGCACTGTGTGAACATTTCTCTATAGGTCACGACAGAAAGTTTACCCTAACTAAGCCTTCGCTTAGAACTAAGCAGATTTTTTCTACTAGGATATTGATGTGTTTTACTACGTTAAAAAGTTGAAAGCCTTTTTACTTAGGTGGTGTGAGCACATCTGAGGACATAATGGAGAAAAACTGTAAAGGATGGTATAGTACTTTTGCTTTTTTTTTACATTGTCATGATCAGTGATTTTATAAGAGGTGTGCAAGTTAATCTGGGACGTTTGATTGTGCAGCATAACAGAACACTGTTATGGGAGTTAAAAGCTACCTTTATTTCTCTATACAATCCCCTGCTACACTAATGCACTTATCCGAGCGTTTCACTAGTGCTTGGACACCATCAGTGTAGAAAGTTTTCTCAGTCCGCCGGAGCCATCATCTGCTTCATGTCTGAAATGTTGGCCTTCTCGTCCTGCAAAAACAGAATGCCTGTGGTGATCAAGCTGCTTTTGTCCAAGACGGGAGCATCCGAAGTGGGCGCTGAGCCACCTCGGCCAGGATCGTCATTCATGAACATATGGCCTTCTATACGCACCGTTCACGTGTTTTACTGCAGTTAAGAGTCTCATCACCGTACTGTGCTTGGAATCATCTGTAAATGTCAATCGGATTTACACCTTCATTTACCAGGAATGTCATATTTTTGGACACGCCTTGTACATATCATTTTTGTCAATGCCTAACCCTAGAATACACCCTCAGTGTTGTCAGACATTCGTTATAATCACACCGGTGCATGTTGCATGAGAACATACAACCTGTTTTTTGGAAACTGCTTAGCATGAATCAGTCATCATTGTAACTTTATTGCCTTAAAAGCTTACTGAGGATGCATATATTTAAAAAAAAAAAAAAAAAAAAAGCATTTACCAAAGTTTAAGTGTAGGTCAATTTTATTTTTCGTATCGTTATGTTTTTTCTTTTGGGTAGATAAAGTCATATGCGTACATTCAAGGAAGTGGTGGCATTGGAGGTATAACCTTTTTACCTGTGAGACAGATCAGTCATAGGTTTATGTGGTCTACCGGGTGTTTAAGTCACCTGAATAGTCACATTTGTAATACATATATAAGGTCTTTGGTTTGATGTAGCATTGAATCTGCTACGAAAATGAATGTCGAATTTATTAATTTTGGAACACCTGGTCCTGTAATTTTTCTAAGAATGTTCTTTATTTATACTAAGAAAAAAAAACTGTTCTCATGTGGCAAACATTTGATAAGTGTAAATGAATAAATGCATTTGTTTCATCGCTGTGTGTGAAATGATTTACTTTAATCTTGTTCTTGTCCGCTTTGTGGTCTCTGTATTCTTGTGCAAAGGCTCTCATTGATTTGTCCTCTTTGCTCCGCTTCAAAATGGAACTGATACTGCCGGAACAATAACCCACTTACCTGTGGAGAGAGTGGCCTTTTCTTTTACATCATATTGGCAGCAGGGTGGCGTATTGGTTAGCACTGTAACCTCGCACCTCCAGGGTCAAGAGTTTGATTCCTGACTTGGTTCTGTGTGTGTGTGTGTGTGTGTGTGTGATTGGAGTTTGCATGTTCTAACTATGCTTGATGGGTTTCCTCCCAAAGACATTCAGATTAGGTTATTTGGCATTCCCAAATTACCTGTTGTGTGTACGTACCCGCCCTGAGGCACCCACGACCCTCTACAGGATGAGCGATGGAAAGGCGATGGTACCAGGATGCACTATGGGGATAAAATGCATGTGATGCTCAGGGCGTATTGTATCAGATTTTGAAAGTCATGTTCTGCTTGGAAACCATGTAGATACCACAAACCTAAAACATTGCTGCAGATCATCTACACCCCGACACTATAAAAATATTTCAGGAATGGTTTAAGTAGTCTTAATTTTGTCAGCTATTTTCAATTTTAGTCTTACTCCAAATACTCCAATTAGGAATAATTGTCCCTGTTAGTTTTTATCATATTTAGTCAATCTTATCCTATTTTTGTTTAGTCAAGTTTTAGTCGACTAAAACTCTGGACATTTTAGTCTAGTTTTAGTCAGAAGAACTCATAAGTATTTCAGTCTAGTTTTAGTCAATGAAAATGTAAAATTTTAGCAATTTATAAATAATAAAATTATGATTAATAATTAATCATAACCAATATTACTACACATCTGCTTTTTTCCCCCGAGTAATACTGCTGTAATGACGAAGAGTTAAAGATGACTGAACTTGTAACATCCCGTCTGCTGCTGCAGTACTGCTGCTTGTACCATAATGAATGAAGACCGTATCGCAGCAGATTGTGACGAAAATTATATGTTGACGAAAATAAAGACAGATGTTTTATTTGTTTTTATTTTTTTAAACCACATGTACGTTTCGTCTTTTTTTCGTCAACAATATTGCATGAAGATTTCGTCACTGTCACTGTTCATCGATGTCCTTGATGTCTCATCATCGTCTCGTCTTAGTCACAGGTAAAAAGGTCACCAAGAAATATTTTTTAGGTCATTATTTTCGTTGACGAAATGAACACTAGGTTTGAGGAACATGTCACGAAGCTCAAGGTGTTGATTTAGCATTTATTCCACTTTCCATATGGTTTATTATATATAGATTTGTAGGGGACCTGGTGCCTTTCCCAGGAGACTTAGGGCATCTGCATGAGTGTGGACTGTGTGACGAAACCCAGAGGAAACCCACCAAACACCTCACAGACCCGAGACATGAATCAAACCCTTGACCTTGGAGGTGCACTGCCACACTGCTAACCACTACACCACCACTACCCCCCCCCCCCCTTCCAGTCTGGACGAAGCCAATAAGCTGAATTTGCATTTTAATAGATTAGGCACAGGACACCCAGCTAGGCCGTTCCACACAGGGCCAGTCTTCACACCCTCAAATCAACTAAGCACCCGTTCTTACAACCCCCCCAGTACAATCCTCCACTGAAACCAGCACACCAGCTCCACTAACTGTGACAGCTAGCCAGGTGAAAAGACCCTGATGTTATTAGCCCCAGGATTCTAAGGTTTTGTGCTGCTTAGCTGTCTGGTATCCTGCAATACATCTTTAACCTAAGTTTGATGCAGCATACAGAATATCGGTGCTATGGAAAACATCCTGTGTAGTACCAATACCTAAGAAGGCCATCCCTTCTGGCATGAACGAGTTCAGACCCCAGTTTGTAAGTTTGGGGAGTTCCCTGTCTAATGTGGTGGTCAGTAACACAGGAGCACCTCAGGGGACTGTTCTTTCTCCATTCCTGTTCATGTTGTACACCTCAGATTTCCAATACAATTCCTGCCACCTGCAGACGTTCGCCGATGACTCTGCAGTGATGGGGTGTATCAGGGATGGACAGCTTTGTGGAGTGGTGGACTAGAAACCATCTCCTACTAAACATCAGAAAAACCAAGGAGATGGTAGTGGACATTAGGAGGTGTAAAACTGTGACTGGACCTGTTACTTCATGGGTGGGGAGGTTGGAGTTGTGGACAACTACAGTACAAGTACTTGGGTGTTCACTTGAACAGTACATTGGACTGGAGGACCAACATTGATGCTGTGTATAAGATGTGAGGTTGAGCAGTCTTTATTTTCTGAGAAAGCTCAGATCCTTCAATGTATGCAGCAGGATGATGGAAATGTTTGATCATTCTGTTGTGGCTAATAAACTTTATAGTGCTGTGGTCTGCTGGCGGAGGGGATCAGTGCCAGGGATGCAGGCAAGATAAATAAAATCATCTGCAAGGCTGAACAAATAATTGGACGCAAACTTGACAGGTTGGAGACAGTGAGGTACAACAGATCACTGAACAAACTCCTGTCAATCATGGAAAATCTATCCCACCCTCTACATGATCCCATACAGAGGCAGCGGAGTTCGTTCTCTTAACAGCCTGATCCAGCAGATCATTCCTACAGTCCGCCATTGCACTGTACAATGACTCACTGCTATGTAACAGAAGACAATAGCAACTTATATACATATCCCATTATTCACTGTCACTTCACGCACACATACATACATTAACATTTGCACATATCATTGTCTTAGGAAAGATTTTTCCGGATCGAGCATCTGTGTGATGATACAGATCATCATGAAGGCCTCACCTTGCAACTGAGTCATAGCTGTTTTGGCAGCAAAAGAGGGATCATCTATGCAATATTAGGGATGCAAATTGAATATAGTATGCGCCAAAATATACAGTACTGAAATGAAAAGAAAAACAATTTTACGTTGTGATGTCGCCTGATGTCATAAAAGTCGATGAAGATGCTGTCTGCTGTTACAGTCGGTGAGGGACACATGTGACATGCTCACAAAATGACAAGCCAATGATGACGCCGCCTGCTGTTACATATACAATGTTATATACGACTATATGGTCATGATATATATATATAGGTCATAATATATGGTCATGCTATATACAGTATACTGTATATATAAGGACCCAGCCCAATAAAGCTGACCATGACTTCTGCGCATGCGCCAACCTTTAGGGCGGGGTGAAAGTAAATCCTACCTATCTCATTGGCTGGCGAGCCGGTCTTGAGCACGCGCGTTGTTACGCCGCTATGTATGGAACTGCCATGAGGCTGCTGATTTCCTGTTAGCGACCTGGGAGCGCACAAGTGGCGGAGGAACAGGTAATCTCATAGGTTCATCTCATACAACGACGCGTTTTAGTTCCAGTTATCAGGGTACATGTCAATTACTGTGTTATTGTGTGTTTTAAAACGTTTTTGACTTAAAACGAACACTGTATGCTGAGGTTTATATATACGGTTAGCCTTGGTGCTTGTCGGAGCCGCGCGCGCTTTAGGCCGGGGTCGTGTTTCAATTCGCGATTTGTTCCTTCTAAAGGGAGCATACGTGACGTTGGAAGTAGTACGTTTTTGCAGCCTGTGTAGTCCGCCCTTTGAGCAATGTGAGGGTATTTAGCATGCAGCCCGACTTGTTGCCGGTATGATGAGGACACAATGCGGTGAAATGCTGAGCTGAAACCTCACTTAGCTTTGTCTTGAGTTTATTATAGATTCATAAAACAAACAGTGGCCTGCCTGTTGTTGCCGAAACAGTTTTTTAAATATTAAAACGTCCCTTTGTTTTAAAAGGTAAATGCTTGTTTTAAATTTCAGTTTTTAATCTAGGTGTAAATGTGATGTAGGAGCATGGTTGTTAGCATTAGCTAGCATGGAGATGTTGGGCCTTCTGTTAGCCGGCCGGCATTTTCTTCGTTTAGATTTTTTTTTTCTTTACCGTCTTACCCAAGCCGTCACAATCTTTTTTTTCTCTCGCTCTTTCTTTTTAAAAGTGAAATGACTAACTGCGTAACTGAACTAGACCATTATGACGTAACACTTATTGGGCAAAAATTTCTAAAAGCTCTGATTACCCCGGTTTTTTTCTGGCCTTTTACAAAACCATTGAGATGATTCAAGGAGAGGAAAATGGAGTCATGTCTATTCAAATACACATCATGGCCTTGGGCTTGGACACGCCAAACATGAGTTTAATAGATTAGTTAATGTGGCATGTTTCAGTAAACTTATTTGTCCTGTAAATGCATGTTTGCTGTGTTGACTTCTTGTGTGGATCTGTGTAACTAACATCTGCTTCTGTCCCACAGCTTGCTTCATTCTCCAGGGTCATTTTTTCCCTTTCACAATGCCGTCTGATTTGGCCAAGAAGAAGGCAGCAAAGAAGAAGGAGGCAGCCAAAGCCCGTCAGCGACCCAAAAAGGCAGAAGAAGTGAACGGAGAAGGGGAGAAACCAGAAAGCCAAGAAAACGGCGTGTCTGAGGTCAATGGTGAGTAAGAGGCGAGAAATAGCGTCCCTTATATGCTGCACTGATTTCTGAGCTTGTGTAGGTGAAGTACTCATCCAAACTTTTGCGATTAACTAACAGGCGCAATAGATGCCTGTCTTTTTCTGAGAGATTTGCTCAGTCTGCTTGCAATTGGCAGATCACTAACCTGTTAAATCTTCACTTCTATCACTTCTTTTCAGCTTGGGTGTCAATCGGTGCTGCAAAACCTGATTTAAGCATAACCTGCTATTTAATAGTAACCATTCTAATAATTCTCTTCATTTAAATATCACCATATAGAATGGTTCTGCACCAAATTGCAAATCTGACCAGTCAAATCGTGTTGCATCTCCCAAATCCAACATGTTCACAGATGTTGTATCTACCAGTGTTCTCCAAAATATATTGAGTCATTGAAAGGTGTTATTTTGGTCCCAGCCTCTTCTTTTTATTTATTATTATGTTTTTAAATAAACCTATCCTCACAAGACAGTTGGTGTATTTTCTACAGGAGTAGACAGTCTTACTAAAGAGCTTGACGAGTTTGAGCTGAAGAAGACGGAGGCACGTGCTGTTACAGGGGTGCTGGCATCTCATCCGAACAGCACAGATGTGCACATCAGCAGTCTCTCGCTCACGTTTCACGGACAGGAGCTGCTCAGCGATACCTGCCTGGAGCTCAACTCTGGGCGTCGCTATGGACTTATCGGGCTCAATGGAACAGGTACGTTTGATTTCAGATGGACACATGAACTGGAGACTTGCATGAAAATTATTCATAAGTCAAAATAACTAGACAGAATAAAAGTTTAGGATATTTATGATGATGTAGTATTAGGGATGTGACAGTTGTGATATTTTGGATCAGTCCTCATGGTTTAAAATAATTTGGACAATAATAACTTGGATGATTTAGTCCCCATTAGTAAAGAAATATAGTTGCATGCAATGGTGAGTGGGCCCAAGCAACCCTCGTCGTTGCCGCCCTGGCGCACTAGAAAGACAGTGGTTACATGCATTTAAATGGGACATACCAATATCATTATGACATTGTTGTAGAAAAGGGGGGAGTTTGTTTAGACCTCTAAAAACCCTCAGATGCTGGCTGGGAAGTGTCGCACATGTTCAAACTTGCGTTCGGCATAAGTTTAAGTTGTCAGCATGGCTGACCCGTTTTAAGATATCAAAAATCCTCATTAAGATCACATTAGCTCGGTGTATTGATCATAGAAATCTCCCTAGGAGGAGAACATCAAAATGCATTGGGTGCATTTTCCAAACTACCCAAAATAACTGACTTCCTGTTGAATTGAGCCCATGACATGCAAGGCAATACTTTTTGCAAATCTCTACGTGTGTCATGTTTCATGTGTGTATGAGCTATGCAGCAAAATCTTGTGAGGGCAATGACTAGAACCCAGACTCTCGGGTATCTTAACGGCAGCAGATTCCAGCCTGTCTGCCTATTTTCATGACTTTTTTTCATGGCATCTTAAGACCTTAAAAGCCCCGGATGCTGCGGGAAAACATCATTAGAAGAGCAAGAGGGCCCTTCACGCACTACAATGGCACAGGGCTGGTGTCGTCATGCTTTGGCCCAAAAAAAAAAAAAAAAATCTTGTTTTTTAAGCCCTCAATTTATTTTTATAATTTTAAAACAAATTTAACAAAGCCTCATTTTGGTAATAACTTTAAAGGTCTTTGGAGCCTGCTACACAGCTATTATTTTTCAATAATTACACAGCCCATCTTTTTCCTCTCTGTGAAGCATACATTTTTTTAATGTATATAAATACGTTTTTGCTTGTCTGTCCTTTTGAACTGTCACTAGGACATGTTTTATAAATTGCATATCACCAAGAGGGAGAGAGAGAAGGTGAAGTACCCCCATGCAGCTGATGTTTTCTTTAACATGGAAACAAGCTACGATTGTGTGGCATCATTGTTGTAAGAGGCATTATAGCACCACCCACTGGACCTTCCCCCAAACTGCACCTGGATAGACTAATGTTGTCTGGGTCAGACTGCAAATAACCAACACTCTTAGCCAGCATAAAATTTAAATGCTTCAACACTGGAGCCACTGTCAGTTTTAAGGGGTAGTCATGAAGCTAGAAATGTACAAAGCAGTGTGTACAATTGTCAAGCAAGAATAGTTATTTGAAATGAATAGTGCTTTGCAAAATAGAGATCATTCCTGGAAAAGATATGGAGTTTTGTGGGTGGCGGTGTGCAATAAAAATGGTAAGATTAAAAGGAAGCCACTTTGTCATTTTAAACATTCTGTATGCATAAGTGCATACTGGTGCAGTTTATTAGATTTTATTTATTTTTTTACTTGTTTATAAATAGATACTTGATAAATTCAAGTAGAAATGTAGTTACAAGCAACAATGAGTGGGCCCAAGCACCCAGTGGCCACTGCCACCATGGTGTGTTTGGCGCATCACACAAAATAACTCGCTTCCTGTTGCCCATGACATGTAATGCGAGAGATTTTCAGCTAAATGTGCTCTAAATGTGTACCAGGTTTCCTGTGTAATGGGCTTTGCAGCAAAATCTTGTGATTTGCTCTCGGACATCCTAATGACAGCAGATTCCAGCCTCTCTGCTGATTTCCATGACTTTTTGAGCAATCCTTAAATGAACGAGAGGGCTCTTCACACACTATGCCGACAAAGGGGTTGATAGTATCCCTAATAATCTACTGAACGTAAAATATCTAAAAACTATACTAGTATATTAAATATGCAACTAAATGAAAACCATAACTCTTGCCTATTCATACAATCCACTTCTCTTGTTATTTCAATCACAATTTGAGGATCAATAGGGATTAATTCTCAAGAGGTTTTTATTAATTGAGTTGATATAATAATTATAAATGAATAAAAAAAAAAAACATTTTGTGTCCAGGTAAATCAATGCTGCTGTCAGCCATCGGTCACAGAGAGGTGCCAATTCCAGAGCACATTGACATTTACCACTTGACGCGCGAAATGGCTCCTAGTGAGAAGACAGCACTCCAGTGTGTGATGGAGGTGGACGAGGAAAGGATCAAGCTGGAGAAAGAGGCGGAGAGGCTCGCCCATGAAGACTGTACGTCTCAAGTTTACCTTTTGTACTTTTAGATTTGTCCACGTTTTCATAGGGGCTATTCTCTGTTGTAGCTTCCTTTCCTAGGCGTGGTACAGTATAGTCTTTCTGAGCACTCTTCTTAATGGCTTCTGTTTTTAAGGATGTGGTGTTCGATTAAGAAACAAGCACTAGCCGCGGTGTACTTGGTATTTTGGTACACGATCAAGTCGCTTAAGGTTGTTATGCCTGCCTTTCAGCTGAGTGTGAGAAGCTGATGGAGCTGTATGAACGACTAGAAGAGCTGGATGCAGACAAAGCAGAGATGCGAGCGTCCCGGATCCTTCACGGTCTTGGCTTCACCACCACAATGCAGCAGAAGAAGCTCAAAGACTTTAGTGGTGGCTGGAGAATGCGTGTTGCACTGGCCAGGTAAATCCACGCTACAGCAAATTTTACTCTACAGCTAATTTATGCTACAATCTGTGGTGGTTTTTAGCACCTGTTTAAACCCATGTGTGAACCTGCTAGCTGCTGAAAGATGATGCAATAAAAGGCCGAATGATAGCGCAGATGCCAACAGTGCAGCTGTGCAATGACAAAAACTGTCAGAAGCGTATTTCTGATTTCTGCAGCTTTCCTGTCTTGGGTTTTTTATTCATTTATTTTTTTATAAAGGCATTTGGCTGACTATTGTGTTTCTCTTGTTCCCAGAGCTCTGTTCCTCAAACCCTTCATGCTGCTCCTGGACGAGCCCACCAACCACTTGGACCTGGACGCATGCGTGTGGCTGGAGGAAGAACTAAAGGAGTATGTTAACGTTCTTTATTTTCAGGCAGACATGAGTGCAATTTCTCAACAGGTTGTTTTTTGACATGATGTAAACAAAAGGCCGAATTGTAGCTCCACCCGGAAGCAGTTTGTTTCTCATTACGGGTGGGGCTTTGACAAAAACTAGACCGAAGCGTTTAACTGATCTGACTACAACCTTATCAACCAGGGTTAGTTAAATGAGTGTTGAGAAAAATCTAACTTTTCAATTCCGTTCTAGGTTTAAACGAATTCTGGTTTTGATATCCCATTCCCAAGACTTTCTCAATGGCGTGTGTACAAACATCATGCACCTGCACCAGCGCAAGCTGAAATATTACACAGTAAGAGCTGACTTGATTTGTATGTCTTAATGGTTTCACTTTCCTATTAAGTGGTTTGGTGGTGATGCATGTGGTTTTGTCTGCGTAGGGTAATTATGACCAGTATGTAAAAACCAGAGAAGAACTGGAGGAGAACCAAATGAAACGCTTTAACTGGGAGCAGGACCAGATTGCACATATGAAGGTAAAATTGCTATATTTATTTTTCATGTTTGCAAATCTTTATTTGGACAAATGAAATAAAACATTTCCTCTTTTCCCAGAATTACATAGCACGGTTTGGACACGGTTCTGCAAAGTTGGCCCGGCAGGCACAAAGCAAAGAGAAAACGCTGCAGAAGATGGTCGCTTCAGGGTTGACTGAACGTGTCGTGAATGACAAAGTGAGTCTTTTTGCATTCTGTACATCCTGATTCACTCACCTTGATCATAGGAGATGTGTGCGGGGATTTGCTCATCACTGATTTGTTCTTCTCTTCCTTACTTTCCAGACGCTGTCATTTTACTTTCCTTCCTGTGGGAAGATTCCCCCTCCAGTCATCATGGTTCAAAATGTCAGCTTCAGATATTCAGAGAATACGGTAGGAATGGCCAACAACACATCCACAGAAAGTAACATTTCACAGCTGTATTAAACCTGAATTACACTTTCCGCTTGATTTAATAATAAATACATCATGTCATTCCATATGGATTTTCATTGCATCCTTGATTTAATAAGCAGTCCCTGTCTTAAAACACAGCAGTGCCCTCTTGAGGAGACTAATGTTCTCACATTCTGTTTACACTTTCTTTTCCAGCCAATTATTTATAAAAATCTGGAGTTTGGAATTGACTTGGATACCAGGGTGGCCCTTGTGGGGCCCAATGGGGCTGGCAAATCCACACTACTGAAGCTGCTCACTGGGGAGGTATGTATCCTTTTACCTGGACCTGATGTAGTACAGTCTTGAAACATTCTGATTTTTCAACTCATGTTTTCTATTCATTCACTCAGCTTCTCCCTACCGACGGGATGATCAGAAAGCACTCCCACGTCAAGATCGGCAGATATCACCAGGTAATTACAATTTAAACCAGCATCTAAACAATGTTGGGTCAAATTTATTCTGGTTTTATGTTGCACAGGCAGGTGAATATTAGAGTTAGACATGTCATTCATTACCTGTGGTTTCTTTGCTTTAGCATCTGACGGAGCAACTGGATCTGGACCTGTCCCCTCTGGAGTACATGATGAAGTGCTACCCAGAAATAAAGGAAAAAGAGGAGATGAGGAAGATCATCGGACGTTACGGACTCACCGGAAAACAGCAGGTTGGATCAAATCAGATATAAAATTTATAAAATATCCAATTATAAAATTGTAATCAAATATAAATTTTCTATTCCTAATTTCCTATTAATGTCCACCTTATGATGAGTAAAACAAAACAAATGATTGAAAGACAAGAGAAATTTTGCGTAATGTTTATGGTGCTATTGTATGGCTTTATTTTATTTAGTGTTAATTTGGTGACTTTTGTAATGTTCTGCACAGAGCATGAGGTAATTGTGTAGCCGAGTGATCGGTTATATTGACAAATCTTCCAAGGTGATTGAACCTAATTTGTTTTATTTTTATTTTTTTAAACCTGTTTACTTCTAATGCCAGGTGAGTCCCATCAGAAATCTGTCAGATGGTCAGAAGTGTCGAGTGTGCTTCGCATGGTTGGCCTGGCAGAACCCCCACATGCTCTTCCTGGATGAGCCTACAAATCACTTGGACATCGAGACCATCGACGCACTGGCTGAGGCCATCAATGACTTCGAAGGAGGAATGATGCTGGTCAGCCACGACTTCAGACTCATTCAGCAGGTGATTTTTTTGGAAACTGGTTTTTTTTTTTTTTTTTTTTTTTTACTACTTTACTTTTGGAAACTAAAAATCTTTTATTTGTATTTATGCTATTAGGTAGCTCAGGAGATCTGGGTTTGTGAGAAACAGACCATCACCAAATGGAGTCGGGACATCTTAGCCTACAAAGAACATCTGAAAGCTAAAATCGATAAACCTATATAATGCATGCATTGCCTCATCCATCCAAGATCGTCAGCATCTCTACTGTTGTTCCCCCTCGGCAAATCACGCATGTTGCTGAAGTATCATCTGTTGCAGAGACATCTACAGTTTTGCGTTTGTTGTCTTTATTCTTGTCTAAATTGAAGAAAAAATAATAAAAAGCAAGTGTGCACTTAAGCACATTTTCAGGACATTTCAATTTTTTTTAAAGAAACGGTGCATCAACAGGATGAATGCTGATGCATCATTGATATACATATGGGCTCTTACAGAGCTTTTATTTTTCAAGTATTTAATTCTGTATCTGCAATAATGGACTTGTCTGAGCATAACTAAATAAAAGTACATTTGTCAGTATTTGCGAATTGTTTTGGTTTGTTTCTATGGTTTTGTGCAATTTGGAAGTCAGACCTGTAATTAATTTATACTTAAAACAACTTTTTTCAATTTTATTTATTTATTTTTATTCATCAAGTTGCTTGATACATCTCTGTTCACACAATCATTAGTCTGATGCAACCTGAGTGTGCCTCATTTACTGACGCATGCCTGGATGTTGTAATTCACTGCTTAGGACGCAGCTGGTTGGTTTCATTCTGTTCATTCTGCATTATTGTATGGACCCCCTAAAGTGCCAATTAGTTGATTATCAAGTTTTTGTAGATTGCAGCAGTGTTAACACTGTCATGCATTTGGTCACCTCTATTGTTAATATGGTCATTGTTTCTACTTCCAGCTACATCTTAATGTTAAGATTCAATTATTTGTCACATGTACTTTACAGCACAATTACCCCCCCCCCCCCCTTCTCCATCCTCAAATCCCTGCACTCTGACCCTAGATTCTTAACTGGAACAGCCAGGCTACAGTGCCTGAGTACAGATGGGTTTAAGGGCCTTATTCAAGGGCTCAACAGTGACAAATTTGCTTTGAACCCTCAACTGTTCTGCCATCTATAGATCGCTCTTGCCTTAAAGCTGACTTTCCGGTCTAGTCTTGCCCAAAAGAAAGCAATAAGTGCTTCTTTTCCTGAACGGCTATTTCCCCATTCTAGAAGATTTCTCAGTAACACCACATCTCCACAAGGTGTCTTCCTTACTCTAGAATCTGAAAGCATAATGCACTATTCTGCAGATACAGCAAAATAGCTATAGGTAATGAACAATGGAGTGTCTTACATTTGAGTGGCTCCCTGAAGGTAACTATTTATATCTGCAGTATTAAAGGTGGGGCTGGATCCTGTGTGTCAGACTGATTACAGATTTATCTCATAGGTTTCACCATGTTGTCAAGTCTAGCTTTAAAGTGAACAATGAGCCATACCGGGCTTACACTCCAAACCTAATGTTGCTT
Source organism: Clarias macrocephalus (assembly GCA_011419295.1). Taxonomy (NCBI): domain Eukaryota; kingdom Metazoa; phylum Chordata; class Actinopteri; order Siluriformes; family Clariidae; genus Clarias; species Clarias macrocephalus. Next base: position 27,348 of record JAAGKR010008473.1, read on the forward strand.
TCAAACATGGTATAGTACTTTGCCAGCTTAAAAACTCAACATTTCACAAGTGTTACATTATTGTCTTAAGTTAAAAGTCTACTGCATTATTGAAAACCTAGCATTATTGCATTATTCAAATTTATTCTTTTTTTTTTTTTTCAATTATTAAGAGCACACACAAGACCTCACAGCCGTAAGAAAACTTCTTGTTTATGGCTTAATTTGCTAGGGAGCATAAAGTTTAGACATTGGAGCAATGGAAAAAAGTCAAAATGGAGGAAGGTTCAGATTCACTCTATTCCAGATCAGTGAGGATGGGATTCACCCATCATGCATAGCACCCACTGTGGTGACCTAAATTTACTGAATGACCTGAGTATTCATTAGATTTTTTTTTTCCCCCTGCTGTAATGTCATGACCATGTTCCAGGAATCAGATGGTGAAAGGATGGTACTGGGAGCATGAGGAATCCTTTTCACACATGAATTGGCCACCATATGCACAAGGACCACGTGACCACCAGATGCACATTGTCAGGCTAGAACAGGTTTGGACCTCTTAATTCCAGTGAAGAGAAATTCTAATGTTCGACCATACAAAGTGATTCATGCCAATTTGGTATTTTTGTCTTTGTACCGACAGTTTGGAGAAAACCCACTTATGTGTACTTTAGTAAGGTGTCTACAATATACTGTACCTTACTCAAAGCCAGGGTTGCCAGGTTTAAAAAAAAAAGTTCAGCAACTTCTTAAAAGTTACATAAAGTGAGATGAAATTATCCCAGAGAAAGGATGAGTATTGTTTTTGTGTTAACTATTCTTGAGTGGGAAACAAGTTCAACATAGTCACACCTATTTCTGCTTTTCAGTATTTGCATTAGTGGCAGATTCTTCAGGCTGTGTGAGGGACAGGGGTAAAAAACAAACAAACAAGCAAACAACAACAACAAAAATACATTAAGGGCACCTGCTATGTAAGAGTACCACACAAAGCATTTTATTATCACAATTTATCACAATGGGGGAATCATAGAATCCACATTATGTTTCATATTATGTTTGTTCTACTGTGAGGGAAATTGGAAGTGTAATTTTCACCATTGTGGTCGAACAGGAAAGACAGTTCATCGACTATTACAGACATTCTACACACTGTAAACAGTTAGAAACCCGTCAACAATTAAACATTTGTTCCCAAACTAGGCCGTAAAAAGTCGTAAAGTTCACCACCCTGGCAACCCGAAGCTCTCGCTCCCAGGATGTCTTTTTAAAAACAGTCGCGTGCCAATCGGCGGAAGCGCTTCCTTTATAAATATGATCATCAATAAGATTTCGCTGCGTCTTCTGTATCACGTGACGGTGTGCGTCATGACGTAGTCAAAGAGGAAATATGGCGCTCCCCTCCAGCTGTCGCCTTTTCGTGGCACAAGGACTGTGTATGAGACGGATTATAAGTCGGGGAGTGAGGAGCGTCTCTGTGTTGGGCTCATCTGAGTGTAAAGCGCAGCAGCAGCAGCAGCAGCAGTTATCGGACACGTCGCAGCTGAGCGATTTTAGGCGACGAAGGTCATTTAATTTACGCAGGAATGCGCCATACAGTGGTGAAGAGGGTGAGCGCGAGCGCACAGATTACCACCGTGCAGTGTGGAGTGTACTGGGTAAGTGCAGCATCCCGGCATGCAACACTGCTTCTTCATCATACAACTACTGTGACATAGGGTAATGGGACACGGACACTGTTAGACAGCGTCCGGGGACACGCCTCCATTGCACAACATAACGGGGACACGGCCGCCACTGCACAGCGTAATGGGGACACGGCCCCCGCTGCACTATGTCATGGGGAGCAATGTGTGGGTGCTACGGAACCGCAAATCCTAAAATTGCAGATACAGACGCTGTTATACAGCGTAATGGGACACAGCCATTGTTGCATATTGCAATAGGACACGGTCACTGTTACACATATTATAGACATACATGATACATAGCGTAATGGGACACGGCCACTGTTGCACAGTGGATGGACGTAGACGATACGTAGCGTAATGGGACACGGTCACTGTTCTACAATGTATGGACGTAGATGATGCATAGCGTAATGGGACACGGCCACTGTTATATAGCGTATAGATGTACACGATACATAGCGTAATGGGACACGGCCACTGTTATACAGTGTATAGATGTACACGATACATAGCATAATGGGACAAGTCCACTGTTGTATAGCGTATAGACGTACACGATACATAGCATAATGGGACACGGCCATTGTTATATAGCGTATAGACGTACACGATACATAGCGTAATGGGACACGGCCACTGTTATACAGTGTATAGACGTACACGATACATAGCGTAATGGGACACGGCCACTGTTATACAGTGTATAGATGTACACGATACATAGCATAATGGGACAAGTCCACTGTTGTATAGCGTATAGACGTACACGATACATAGCATAATGGGACACGGCCATTGTTATATGGCGTATAGACGTACACGATACATAGCGTAATGGGACACGTCCACTGTTATACAGTGTATAGATGTACACGATACATAGCATAATGGGACAAGTCCACTGTTGTATAGCGTAGAGACGTACACGATACATAGCATAATGGGACACGGCCATTGTTATATGGCCTATAGACGTACACGATACATAGCGTAATGGGACACGTCCACTGTTACACAGCGTATGGACGTACACAATACGTAGCGTAATGGGACACGGCCACTGTTACACAGCGTATGGACGTAGACGATACGTAGCGTAATGGGACACGGCCACTGTTATACAGTGTATAGATGTACACGATACATAGCTTAATGGGACACGGCCACTGTTACACAACGTATGGACGTACACAATACGTAGCGTAATGGGACACGGCCACTGTTACACAGTGGATGGACGTAGACGATACATAGCGTAATGGGACACGGCCACTGTTGCAGAGTGGATGGACGTAGACGATACGTAGCTTAATGGGACACGGCCACTGTTACACAACGTATGGACGTACACAATACGTAGCGTAATGGGACACGGCCACTGTTACACAGTGGATGGACGTAGACGATACATAGCGTAATGGGACACGGCCACTGTTGCAGAGTGGATGGACGTAGACGATACGTAGCTTAATGGGACACGGCCACTGTTACACAACGTATGGACGTACACAATACGTAGCGTAATGGGACACGGCCACTGTTACACAGTGGATGGACGTAGACGATACATAGCGTAATGGGACACGGCCACTGTTGCAGAGTGGATGGACGTAGACGATACGTAGCTTAATGGGACACGGCCACTGTTACACAACGTATGGACGTACACAATACGTAGCGTAATGGGACACGGCCACTGTTACACAGTGGATGGACGTAGACGATACATAGCGTAATGGGACACGGCCACTGTTGCAGAGTGGATGGACGTAGACGATACGTAGCTTAATGGGACACGGCCACTGTTACACAACGTATGGACGTACACAATACGTAGCGTAATGGGACACGGCCACTGTTACACAGTGGATGGACGTAGACGATACGTAGCGTAATGGGACACGGCCACTGTTACACAGCGTATGGACGTATGCAAAACGTAGTGTAAAGGGACACGGCCACTGTTACACAGTGGATGGACGTAGATGATACGTAGCATAATGGGACACGGCCACTGTTACACAACGTATAGACGTACACGATACATAGCGTAATGGGACACGGCCACTGTTGCACAGTGGATGGACGTAGACGATACGTAGCGTAATGGGACAAGTCCACTGTTATATAGCGTATAGACGTAC
>JAAGKR010008474.1:0-31160 GCA_011419295.1 Clarias macrocephalus
AGCGTCAGGACATTATAGCGTCAGGGTGTTATAGTGTCAGGACATTATAGCGTCAGGGTGTTATAGTGTCAGGGTGTCATAGTGTCAGGGTGTTATAGCGTCAGGACATTATAGCGTCAGGGTGTTATAGTGTCAGGGTGTTATAGTGTCAGGGTGTTATAGCGTCAGGACATTATAGCGTCAGGGTGTTATAGCGTCAGGACATTATAGCGTCAGGGTGTTATAGTGTCAGGGTGTCATAGTGTCAGGGTGTTATAGTGTCAGGGTGTTATAGCGTCAGGACATTATAGCGTCAGGGTGTTATAGTGCTCTCGAGGACCAGAGTTGGCCACCCCTGCCTTATAGTGTCAGGGCGGTATAAAGTCAGGGTGTTATAGTGTCAGGATATTATAGCGTCAGGGTGTTATAGTGTCAGGGTGTTATAAAATCAGGTTGTTATAAAGTCAGGTTGTTATAGCATCAGTGTGTCAAGTCATGTGATTATTGTTGCTGCGTCTGATTGGTGAAACAGTCATGTGGTAGATCTACCAGCTGCATTTGTAAAATAAATGGTTAGAAATGTAAAAAGTCGAGTGAAGCCGAATGTAGCGGAGTAAGAGTAGCGTTTCTTCTTCACAAATCTACTCAAGTAAAAGTTAAAGGATGATTCAGTAAAACTACTCATAGAAGTACAATTTTTCTCAAGTAAATGTATCAGAGTAAATGTAACCCGTTACTACACACCTCTGCATTTTGATGTCACTTACAGTGCAGGTTAAACTTCAGGCAGAGATCTAAGGACTGTAAAAGTTCAATTATATTCTGTCCAGCGGTTGATTTAAGACACGCCCACAGTTTGATGTACGCGCAGTACGCTGCCAAAACTTGCGGTTCATAAACTGGCACAAAAAAGCTCACAACTTCACTTCTACTCCATCAAAATGTTTGGTTTAACTTCAGGTAAATGCCTAAGGACTGTCAAAGTTTCATTAGATTCTGTTCAGCCAGTTTTGTGTGATGGTGTAGAAAATCTGGCTGAACAGACATATAGACATGCAAACATTGTGGCATACTTTAACTGATTAACATCATGTCATAAGTGTGGGTGTGAGGCATAAAAGCAGAGGTCCCGATGTTCTTAAGAGAATGATGTGTTTTAATAATAAAGAAAACAGGGAAATCAAACAAACAAATATACTTTAAGTAAAACAAACCAAAATACGAACCACTACAGGAAACCACGAACTAAACTGGACGAACATTTACTAGATTAAATAAACAGATGCAAGAGAACATAAAGGAACTAAAACAAGCTATTTATAACAAAACTCGGTGACCAACTCGGTTCAGGTGAGCGCCCACGTCACCTGACCGAGATGCAAAATGGGAAATGAAGTCAAACAAAAAAGAACTACAAACACAAAGTCTGCCCTACACCGTTTTGAGTGGAGATGTGAGATGCTTTTCTCTTGTGCAAAGAAGTTGTTTTTGCAGATCTGCTCCATCTGTATAATTGGAAAAGAGTAACCGTTTCTTTCTTTATTTGCTGATGTCGTGAACTGTCTCTTCCTCTTCCAGAGGCCCTCCTTGTGGTGGCCTGCCAGTCCCTACACATACAAAGAAATGTTACTGAGACAGGTTTCTGGTCCTCCAATGTATGAAACATAAAGGTATAATTGAAAGAGCGAGTTCTGACCAATGTACAGACAAAAGCTTTCTTTATTTATATGGATAAATTACAGAGAAATGAATTCCAGTCAATACAGTGATGGAGAGATATGAGGAAGCGAATAAAAAACTACTATTGTAACATTTTTTGACCCTTTTTACAAATCATTTCCATTATCTGTATACATTTCTGAACACGTTTCCTACAGTAGTGTCACATTTGAATTTACAACCAAGAAGAGTGTGTATCATTCCCTGTACATCAGCGCTCAGGAGCACCAGCGCGGCGACCAGCAGGCCGATAACACGCTGCAGTTTAAAGATGGTGACCTGCTGAGCGTGTACGCGCTGCTGCAGGTCCTGACTCTGTTTGTCTGCATAGAAGGAAACCAGGAAACGCAAGACAGCATCCACTGAGCTCCAGAGGCACTCCATAGTGGGGAAGAAACCAGAAGGAGTGAGGACACAATGGGGACATAAAGACTGATCACTGTTATTCCTGGGGGACAAAAGAATAATGACTCTGAGATACAGAAACAATTTTGAATTTTGAATTATGTTAATATGTTTAATTTCTACAATAACCAACCATTCACAGTCTTCAGTAAAACTTTATAAAACACTGCTTGGCAAAAAAAAAAGTGCTGTCTGCATTTAATTAAGCACAATTAAATGATTGGATGATGAATGTGATTCAGCCTCAACAATTCTGTTGCCCTTAAATGATGAGTGAGGAGCTTCTCGATGCTTTCACATCCATGTTGGAAGATGTTACTGTGTTTCAGAAGCGTCAAATAATTGGGACTAAACAGCGGTGTGTCCATACACACGTGATGGTGTTATGTAGAGGAGAACCTCTTCCTGTAAGCTTCCTCACCCTCCCTAAACATCACAGCCAATCACTGTCACTGTTTACTCACACACTTTCATTTTCATTCCTTTATAACCTAAATTACTTTTCTTTAACACAGGAAAAAAAAAGTTTGTTACTGAATATAATCCAAGAGTTAACAGGAGTCAGTGTTGTAGCTCATTAACTTATTATTTGTGACATCGGTTTGTAACATTACTGAGAAAACTAGTTAAATATGTATGTGTGTGTGTGTGTGTGTGTGTGTGTGTGTGTGTGTGTGTGTATACATGTATCATGACACTTTCCATATTTTAATAAAAGCTGTCTGAAGGTTCCTACCACTGCATGTGGAGAATCTTCAGGCTGCTAAAATAAAACGACTCACAAAAAGCTCATTTGATCCATTTGTAATTTGTGTTCAAGGCAAAATTTAATCCAGCGGTAAAAGCTCAGTTCCAAAGAGTTTGTACTCACAGTAAGGAACGAGGTATAATCTTTAGACAACCTCTAGAAAAAACTAAAACTTTTATGTCACACACATCCTCCTATAGGGCCTATTGATTTTCCCAAATCTGAATAATCAGACATTTAATTATTGAACTAATTGATACATTTGATCAATTCTTTTCTATAACATAATAGCATGTCATTAATATAACTTTTTATTATTTTTTAGTTTATGTTTCTTTGTAGTTTTTTGGTAACATCACAACATCACACCTTATTTTTTTTTTTGTTCATTACATTAGAAGAGAGAGAACGAAAGAATGAGAGAACAGCAGGTATACAGCATCGCATCAACATTATGAGATATTTGAAGATGCTTATTAACGGTAGCAGACACACGATCATCAGCAGTACTACCAGCATTTTAATAGTTTCCTGCTGCTGTTTAATGAGGTTCCCTTGCACCTGAAGATGGTTCTGCAGAATCACTATGAACTCATTCAGCTTCTTTATTTGCTCCTCAGCTTGATTTTTGTTGTTGTACTCATAGATGGTAGATCCAATACTCCATGCAAGAGACGTGGCATCAAGCAAATCCTTCATGATGGGAGCAATAACAAGGACTCGATCACCGACCGCTCGCTCTGACACCTGAGGAAGGCAAAACACTGAGATGTTCAGATTCAGGAAACAAATCTTAATTCAATTTTTTAGAAAATCATGTTAAGTTGGTTGGAATGCAATACCGTGTTTTCACCACACACTCACACCTTAACTTTTGGGGAGGCGCTGTTTCACTCGCTCATTAAATTCCTAAAAGAAAAAAAATACTTTCAACATAAAAGTACTGTACATTTACACACTTTGTTTTATTAGCACCGGTCAACTTCATGCAATTCTCGCGCAACTGTTACCACCTAACCTGTATCCATGATGCTATTAACAGACGACCCATCAGGTACAGTCAAACCCTGCTCAGCATTAAACACGTGGTTTCTGATCGACAGCCTAACACTTGAGTGAACAATCACTTTTACAACACCTTGGACCCAGGACACACATGGAAGTTCATCCAGATCATCATGGACAACCGCCTCAGGCCTTTACTGACATCTTCACTACTGAAGACAACAAGCACAGAGACATAAAGATGAGTAAGCATTCCACTACAGCGTGCTTGAATGACTTCTCTCTCATTGTAATGAAGTGCTTTAAGGAACTCGTTTTCAGTTACATCATACCGGGACTGCAGCTGATCTCCCATGACTGTGTGCCTTTGCATAAATCCATGACAACCACGAGCCGACCTACAGGCAGGAGAGCCAACGCCTGGGGCGCCGAAGAGCTAATTGTGGACTTCAGAACATCTCCCATCTACATCTCTAAGCTAGCAGTGACTAAACAGCTAGATAGACTTTCTACTTTTTTCCCCCAAGACTGTCTATAATATCCACACTGTTTAATACTCATTAAAAAGTGTTTCACTGACCTGCTGGGGGTGTTGTGTTAATTATCTGCGTTGTTTCTTCTCTGCTGGTCTGAGTGTTACACGTGATGGTGTTATGTGGAGGCACAATGTTCACTAAGAACTTCCTCAATCTCTGTAAACACGGAAGCCAATCTTGTTTCACTGTTTGCTCATACCTGTTTATTTTCATTTCTTTAGAAACGAAACTTAATTCCTCTAAAGAAAAAAAATTGTATTTGCTGCTAAATTTAAACCAAGAGTTAACAGGAGTTAATTTGTTGTAGCTCATGGTTTATTGAACTGTCTAACGTTATCGTTCCTTATCTTAACATTCTCGTCTTTATCTTCTAGAGGAGTTCAACTCAGTTTTAATGATTACAAAAGACTTTAGTAATTAAAAATATTTTTATTACAAATATTTAAAGTACGAGTCTGTCTAACATGCAGCGGACTCCATGAACACAGCTAATGTGTTAATGAAATAAATTACAGAAACACTGCACACTTTACACAATGCCTCGATTAAAGCAGTAGATCATTAAACGTTGATTAATGTTAAGGACACTTTGTAACACACTTCTCAGGTCAAAAAAGTCATTAAACCTAGATGCTGCAAATTAAACGTAAGATGATGGTTAATCATGTTAATGTCTGAAGTTACATTATTTCAGAAATATTGTACGTCAAAATGTCAGAATTTTTAAATTCCACAACAATCTAAAACCCACAGAGTGAGTTCTACGGATGGAGGTCAGTGGAAAAAAAGCATATAAACTAAACGTTTCATAGTCATGGTTTATAATGCTTTAAAGCACGTGTGAGATGACGGAGGCTGGAGACACTTGTGTTTATCTTGTCATAAAAGTTATCAAATGATCCACATCAAACAAGAAATAATGTATAATGCATTATGTATAAAACACACACACACACTTTAAAACTTGGTCTGCCCCGCCCACACACTAGCTTTAATCCCTTACACATCCCAGTAACACCCCAAACCCTCATGACATGTCTAAAGCAGTCTGTAACCTGCAATAACAGATCTTAACAGTCTTTCACGTGACACGCTGTCGTAACATCTCCCGAGCTGCCTACTGTACTTCAGTGTTTCCTCAGCAGGATGTATGTGACCAGCGCCACCAGCACGGCGGTCAGCAAGCCGATAATGTGCTCGTGCACCGTGATGGCGCTCTCCAAAGTGTGTATGCGCTCCTCCATGGCGCTAGTGTGGAAGTAGTCATAGATGGAGGCTCCAATGCTCCACACCACCCACACGGCATCCACCAGCGCCTTCATGGCTGGAGAAACCATCCAGAGAGAAAGTGAGAGAGATAGAGAGAGAGAGAGAGAGAGAGAGAGAGAGAGAGACCGAGAGCAGATCTGATGCACAATCACTCTTCATGCACTTTCTTCATCCTGGGGAAAAAACAAGACAGATGAAAACAGCGTCAGAATCTGTAATCATGACATAACAGCAGCAGAAGAGTGAAAGGAAATTAAAATAAAATAATAACACTGGACCTGAAACACAACCCTGTGGGACACCGTACTTTGTATTTTTTAAAACTATGAAGATTTTCCACTGCTATTAAGAGACTCATGCGATGATGACATGTGATCTGTAGACACATTGACTGAACAAATCACATCCATATTGTCCAGTGTTTCAGAAAAAGACCACAATTTTTGATTCGCCATGAATAAAGTAAAATCTGTCATGTTTACTTAAAATGTTATTGTCAAGTTCATTTAATATACGTGAGAGAGAAAGAGAGAGAGAAAGCAGATTGAAACGCAGATGTACACAATCACTCCTCTTGCCCTTTCTTTATGTCTAGTTAAAAAACAAGACCTATGAAAACAAGTTCAGAATCTGTACCATGACATGACAGCAACAGAAGAGTGGAAAACATGAAAAACAGAACCCTGTGGGATGCCTTACTGCAATTTTTAAAGCTCTGAAGGTTTTCCACTGCTCCTAAGAGACTCATACGATGGTGACGAGTGATCTCTAGATCAGTGAGTATCGACTGAACAAATCATGTCCTTATTGTCCAGTGGATCATAAAAAACTAAATTTTTTAATGAACAAAAACTGTCCTGTTTATTTATTAAAATATTATTGGTCAATTATTATATTTAAAACAGAGAGAGAGAGAGAGAGAGAGAGAGAGAGCGAGAAGATTTAGAATCTGAATCATGACGTGACAGCAGCAGAAGAGCGGAAGGGATGAAAATAAAAGAACGAGACTGGACCTAAAACAGAACCCTGTGGGACACCGTACTGTGTTTTGCAGGCTCATGTGACTGTGGGAGAGCTCTAGATCAGCTAGCGTCAACTGAACAAATCATGTCCATATTGTCCAGTGGATCATAAACAAAAACAAAAAAAAAGTGTTGGTTGGCTTTGATTTGAATTAATAAAAAAAAAAACAGTCCTATTAATTTATTGAAATGTTATTGCCCAGGACAATTATTATATTTAAAACAAAGAGAGAGAGAGAGAGAGATGATAAATCGTGAGATAATTATTTTGTTTATGAAACATTAATATATAAAACATTATTAAACAATATAAGGTATAATAATATGATTCTATCCGCATCAGACGTCGTGAGCACAGTGTGAGTGTCCACTTCTTTAGCAGGTCCTGACTCTCTGTGAACACAACAGTAATACATTAGAATAAAACCGTTAAATAACGCCTGGGACAAACAAACGGCGGAATTCACTTCCGGTATCTCAGTGACGTCATCGCCCCGGTGTCTAGGCTGCATGAATAACTGGATTTCATTCCCTTAAACATCACACACACACACACACACACACACACTCACTCAGATGCGGAGATGTCGATCTTAAACCTCAGCGCTGATCCGTTTCTCCTGTCTGTCTGTCTGTCTGTCTGTCTGTGTGTGTGTGTGTGTGTGTGTGTGTCTTCACACTCCGAACGGAACATTTTAGATTTGTTATTAAACCCCGGAGCGCTGCTGCGTCTCCGCCCGGCACCACAGCGGGGGCGGGGCCTCACCCCACAGTCACGTGACAGCCCAATAATAATAATCAGGTCAAATTTAGAAATGAGGTATCTGTCAAAATCAGTATCACAGATATTTAGGGGGAAATATTTTCACTATTTTCTGTGCATTTCTCACTGTGATTTTAATCCTCTGCCATGTAAATCAAGATTAGATCTCAGTAAAGACGTACAAGATTTTACAGTTTACAAGATATTTCGTGAACTGTATGAACATACACGGTGCTCAACCTCTTTACCTCTGATTTATTAAAAAAACAATAATTGAATATAAACCTTACAGACTCTGTACTGTAATACATAAAACCACAAGGTGTCGCCAAAGACCGCAAAATGATCCCTCATGAGTTTATTCTTTTATTTCTTAATTGTCATTTAACTGTTTTTTTTTAAAGAAAATGAAAGTAAGCAAACAAACAAAAAAAATGAGTTTTTTTGTACAATAATTAAATGATCAGTACAAGTCATTTTATTTCGTATTTATTTTACCTTATATTCCAAACTTTTATATTGGCACTTCATTATTGTTTATATATTTGTATTTTCACTCCATAATTAAGTTTATCCAGTATATACCTTTTTGAAATGATTGAACGACAATATAATTTACCATATAATTACACATTTTCAGCTAATTACATAATTACAGCTTATTATTACTATTCACACTAACTTTTTTTAATAGCATATAATAATAATAATAATAATAATAATAATAATAATAATATATTTTTGTCTTTGTAATATGACTGTGCAAAAATGTAAGTTATTAATCCTGTACACAAGTGGCATGTTTATTAGAGTCACCAGAGGGTGTCGCTGTAATTCAGTAAACATTTTCAAAACTGATCCTCACATCCCTCCAGTCTAGAGGGTTATAATTGCTTCCAATATGGCAACCGCACCATCCAGCCCAAATCAGGTTCAGGTGTAGGTTTCCTATTCAGGTACGTTCCAACCTTGTATGTGAACAAAATAATGTGGGTTCCTAACCCAGGAGTCTTAGACAGGGGCGCCGCTAGCAATTTTGGCCCCTATGACAAAATATGCGATTGGGCTCCCCTACCACACCCACTAGTAGTGTTATTACTAATAAAGCAGATCTCTGGGGGCCCCTAAAGGGCGTGGGCCCTTAGAATCGTCCTAACTTTCCCTCCCTTAGCGGCGCCCCAGGTCTTAGAGGTCGAGGTGGGGTGCCAATCCATCGCATGGTGTGCACACCCACATACACATTCATTCACACACTACAGGCAATCAGGGAAGGCCAAGGAGCCTAATCTGCATGTCTTTGGTCTGTTGGAGGAAACTTAAGAACACAGAGGAAATCCAATGAGTACGGGGAGTGTGAACATGTGAACTCCATGCACACAGAGGCGAGATTTGAACCCGGAACCAGGAGGTGACAGTGCTAACCACTACGCCTAACGATGCTATAATGGCTGCATTGATCAAGTGATTCTCAGTTTGAGAAGTTTGCAACTTTAAAGATGATGAGTGAAGGTGAGAGCAACGACATACAGCGCTAGAGATCAAAGCTTTCTTTAGACAATAAGATTAAAGCTCTGCTGCATCGCTTTTCTAAAGATGAACCGAGCAAAGTTTTTTTTATTATGGGACAGTATTGAGCGTAATACAAGAAACTGTATTACATCATATTGAAAAATGGTTGAAAAAATATTTACTTCAAAAATAAATCTTAGTGATCACATACATTTAATAATTTATTTAATGTCAGATTCCTCCCAACATGGCAACCCTGGGAGAGGGGGGGGGCAGAACCCCTCCATCCATTCATCTAATGTACAGTATAAACACCTTCTGTTTCAGGTGAGAAAGCAACCAAATCTGGCAACGTGCTAGTCTCATTAAACGTAATTGAACCGCCAGCGCGCGCGCGCGTGTGTGTGTGTGTGTGTGTGTAGGATTGTTGGCTATCTGGCAACCAGCTTTAACTCAAATCAATGGAATTTATCCCGATCTGGCGCCCAGACACCACCATCATCATCATCAACACGTCGGCGTCATCATCATCATCATCATTCTGGACGCGCGGGTGAGGTCGCTGTGTCTGAAGGCGCGCGCACAGACACACACACACACACAACAGGCAAGGCAGCTGCGCACTGGAGCGTCTGCACATGGATCCTTCTCTTCCTTCTTCTCCTTTCCTTTCTTTCCTGGATGGATGACAGCGCATATAACACACACACACACACACACACACACTCTCTCTCTCTCTCTCTCTCTCTGTCTGTCTGTCGTTTTTTGGGGAATGTTGCAACCGGTCCCTGTGGATGGTGTTTCTTAATTCACACTCCAATAAGGACGGAGGGACTGAGACACACACACACACACACACACATGGAGAGAGAGGGGCGGATAATCATAACTTCACACATCTGATGTCTCCACTTCTCTCCTTTTGTTTGCGCACCGGAGCGCGCATGATGGAGCGCGCATGATGGAGCGCGCACACGCACCCGGAGCGACAGAGCGCGCAGGACAGGTAACGTGTGTGTGTGTGTGTGTGTGTGTGTAACAGTGATCTTAATGTGTTTTAATGTTTGCTGATTGTGTGCATGTGTGTGTGAGAGAGACACAGAGACAGAGAGAGGGAACGTGTGTGTGTGTGTGTGTGTGTGTGTGTCTGAGGCTGGGGCTTTGCGGGCAAGCTGAGTGAATCTGTTCCCCATCAACTGGCCTACAAAGTCCCAGTTTCCGGCGCACTGTGGACCTGCGGCTCTCCGGCGCGCGCTGACCTTCACCTGGACACGGCACGAGACAGAGAGAGAGAGAGAGACACACACACACACACACACACGCGCGCGCGCGCTCGCGACTTTCTGTGCACTTTCACACCCGACACACCAGCTCGACACATCACATCTGATCTGATCTGATCTGAAACACTCTCATAAGATACGAGATACAACAACAACTAATAATAATAATAATAATAATAACTGAGGTCTCGCGCGTATGAGAGCCTCCGCGCGCGCGCTCCGTGTCTCCGGATTCCTGAGCAGGTTTCTCTGGGTTGCGTCAGCTCGCAGCTGGAGAGACAGAGACAGAGAGGCAGGCTGGAGCTCGGACATGTCCCCGTTCTACTGCAGCAAGGACAAAAAGTTTGACATTCACAGGCGGGTCGGTCCGGATGAAGGTGTCCGGCTGCAGGCGGGTCGTTTGAAGTGTCGCGGAATCTGTGAAGCGACATGAAGCCCGCGAGCAGAAGCGCGCGCTGTTAGTGTCAAACCCCGGCGTTTATAGGAAAACACCTGTGTGTGTGTGTGTGTGTGTGTGTGAGAGAGAGAGAGATTAGCGCGAGCCGCTAATAAAATGTGTTCATTTGTTTTAAACAGAACCAAATCAAACCATCAGCACGAGCTCGTTTTACTTTCAGCTTTATATCGAAACTCTGCGGAAATGTTGAAATGTAAAAGCAGCAAACGGGTTTATAGGCGACTAAATTAAATATCATAATTTACACTTTGATACAGCGAGTCTGTATTTTTATAAGGAAAACAATATGTCATTGAAACAGTGCAAACCGAGAACAACAAAACTACTAAATAAAATGTTAATTCTTTTACAAAGCTGTTGATTTTCAAACAGAAGCATATAAATAAATAAATAAATAAATAAATAAATAAACACTAATCCAGCTGTGTTAAGTGATGTTTTCACTACTGTGGTGTACATTATAATCTCTACTCAGTGTTTCTCTTTATTCAGAGCTGATAAATATAAATGTAATTAATGTCTTCAACCAGGACGAGGTTTGGCAAAAGAATTACAACCTAACGCTCTTTATATGAGAATCATACAATTATATATATATAAGACAATAAAGCTGGGAGAAAATGTCATGTGAGGACATTCAGGTCTCAAGAGGAGAATGTAAAAACGATCAGTTACTGTACAAAGATGAAATTTTAAATCATTAAAAAAAACTAATAAATTTAAAGAACAAAAAATTAGAAAAGCACTAATAATTTGTTTTTGTGTGTGTGTGTGTGTGTGTGTGTGTGTGTGTGTGTGTGTGTGCGCGCGTGGAGGAAAACAAACAGATCAGAGTAAATGAATGAATGAATTAATACATGAATTAAATTGTTAAGAGTGGAGAATTTTTGGGGAAATTTATTATTGAATATAAATTTTAAACAAAGCAATCATCCATATTTATATTTATAATATTAGTCTCTGAATAAAGATTAAAAAAATTCTAATTTAAATAGTTTGTAAAAAGTACATGGAATTTGTTATTAACTTCTCATTGTCTTGTCATAAATTAATAAGCATATTAAAAGTTAGAAAGCTTTAAATTTAAAGTTGAAAAAAAAGTAAAAGGAATGTATATACTGTATATTGAGTTTTTTACTTTCTGTGATCATGAAGTAATAAATATGCATCTAAAACTGAATGTAGTAAGAAATTGCAGTAGCAAAGTTTCTGAAAATGAAAATAGGATTTTGGACAAAAGTCCTTCATTAACCAGAAAATGAAATGAGTTTCAAAATCTGTAAAACAAATTCATGTTTAAATATAGTTTAATTAAGTCTGAATCTGTAAACATTTATTTATATGGAATGAGATAATTTTTTCTTTTTTACTTCTTACCAAAGATGGCTTTAAGTCTACCAACAGACCTCAGTGTTACTGTCTGAGTGTATTATCATAAAACACTTGGTAATAATTTAATTAAACTTTCTGATTAAAGCGCAGTGGTTTTATTAAAACTGACTTTTATTGAACAATAGGGCCGAGTAAGTCCTCAGCGTAAGCAGTGGGATGTGAACAGAACTCTGTGGCGTGGTACGAGCGAGCGCCAGGAGTCGTTTATTAACCCTGCGGGGGGAGGGGGGGATTATGGGAAATCTGATCCTGAACCCTGAATGATCGGAGCTGAGGTGAGCGGCGGCGGTGAAAACGCCTCGATGTTCAGCACAGACTCGGCGAATCAGACGAGGACGCTGAGAAACATTTTCACGCTGTCTTGAGCATCCGTATATTTACACGTGTGAGCTTAAACGTCACGTAATCATTTAAGGAAAACAAAAACGTAGGAGTGTGATGGTAATGTTCCACCTGAGGAGTGAACCTGTCCGAGTCGCGCGGTTACAGGCAAACGATCAGCAGCGGCGTCACGGCTACTACAGCGACACTGATTACTTTCCTCCTCCGGCACAACCTGGAGTGTTTCATTCCTTCCACACTGCAGCCAATTATTAACAAACTTACGGAAGAAAACGTGTGGAATCTGTGTTTGTTTTTTTCCTCACAGTCAGGAGACACGTGTGTGTTTAGCGTTTAGGGAAGAAGTCGACGCTTTCGAGACGAGCTCAACCTCAACCTGACACGACGTCCTCAGTGAGAAAAGCTTTTACAGAGCTGTAATGATGTCTGAGCAAAAGTTTTGGCACTCTAGTCGTTTATCTTGCCTCCAGCTCTGCGCTAGAAAACGACACCCGTCGCCTCCGCGTCGCCTCCTGCTCGCGCTTTAGACCAAGCTCAGGTGCGTCGTGTGCAGCAGATCGCGTTGTGTGAGCTTTAGGAAACTAGCGCAGACTTGTGAATAAATGCACAATTCTCTGCTGAGGACATGTAAAGAGAGACGAGAGAGCGATGTAAGGCCTCGTCATTGGGGTTTATGTTTGGTGTTTTCTCGAACACATCTGTACACATCTGTACACACTGCAGTGTAGACTAAATATAGTTTCATAAGGATTTCGGCAAAGAGCTACTGTGCTATCATCTGTACACGCAGTGTTTCAGCACATACACACACTCACACACACACACTCACACACACACACACACACACACACACACACACACACACACACACGCACCTAT
This sequence comes from Clarias macrocephalus, assembly GCA_011419295.1. Lineage (NCBI taxonomy): Eukaryota > Metazoa > Chordata > Actinopteri > Siluriformes > Clariidae > Clarias > Clarias macrocephalus. Next base: position 13,309 of record JAAGKR010008474.1, read on the forward strand.
AAATCTCCTGTTGTGACTCGGTGCTGCTTGTCGCTGCCTGTTAATTCAGTTTATTTAAGCCGGATAGTTTACCGTTTTTAGTCCGGAGACACTCGGCTCACTGACCGGACATGTGACTCGTATGAGTCAGGAAAAAGCAGTGTGTGTGTGTGTGTGTGTGTGTGTGTGTGTGTGTGTGAGTTCACGCTGTCATAGTAAGATGATAAACACATCAGTGTGATGCGCTTGAGCGGAGTCACGTCTTTAACACCCAGATGTTTATTAAATATTTGCCCATAACAGCGCGAGAGAGCGCGAGCGTTTAATTCCGGCCTCAGCTCACGTACGTTATAGCAGCTGTAAACACTCGTCCTCTCTCTCTCTCTCTCTCTCTGTGACAGGAATAACGCGGCGTCACATGCTAGCGAGAAACCGCACTGAAGTGCAAACGCGTCTCCTGCAGACTCCCAGGTTACAGCTTCCCCTCTGACACTGGAGACTCCTTCCATATGAGCCACCGTGTGACGTGTTTGTTATGACTGGACCCTGCGCTTTGTTCACAATAAAAAATGAAATAAAACAAACATTTTAATAGTGCAAACACTGATGTAAGTTCTTTGCTTGCGCTGCATGTCCAGAAACGCTCACGCTCACCTTCATACACACCCAGTTTGCGGCTCAGATTTTGTTCAGACGAAGCAGCGAGACGTGTTGGTGTTCAATGTGAAAACGCTGACGTGTCCGAGATGAATAACGCTTAAGGACAGTCGAGGCTTCAGGACGCTCAGCCTGATCAGCAGCTCACGCGCGTTATGAATTCGCGTGACTTTTTTGTTTGTTTCGTTTCATTTTCTTCCTGTAGATCTCACGGCTTTGTGCTTTCTCGCGGTGAGGTCGGGTGAACGCAGGAACCCCGAGGAGCCGAAGCTTCTGCAGAGTGAAAGCAGAGAGACCTGGAACTCTCACAAAAAGTCTGAGAAGACGAGAAACGCACTCGCTCGCTTCATACACACCCAAACTGTGTGTGAGAAGACGTCGTGAACAAGGCAGCAAGAAAAGTGAGGGACTTTTAGGGGCAGCTGTGTTCTGCTAACTCAGTCATAATGCCCCTGAAAATCCTTACTGCTCTTGCAATGCTCGGCGCTGATCTCCGCTCTCGAACCCAACGCCGCCGGAGCTCGGCATTCTGGGATTACGGATTTGGTGTGTGTGTGACTCTAATAGGAAACGTTCAAGGCAGTTAAATGTTTCCTGTGTGTGTGTTTTCAAGCCTATGATTCATCTTCTCATGTTTGCATCTCATTCTCTCTCTCTCTCTCTCTCTCTCTCTCATTGTCCCTCTTCCTTCTGATATGTGTGTGTGTGTGTGTGTGTGTGTGTGTGTGTGTGTGTGTGTGTGTGTGTAATTTGGGATTGTGAATGGGGGAATACCAGACTGATCTCTAGCTTTGTCTCTGCAACACATATAAATCTATGCTGCCTCTGGACTGTGTGTGTGTGTGTGTGTGTGTGTGTGTGTGTGAGACAATCGTGGATGACTCAGGCTCATGCTCTTCTCTGTACAGAGAGAAAAAAGGGGGGGGGGGGGAGACTGACTCATCCGAACATGTGGAATCTCATACACCGATCACATGACCCGGCCAGCTCCGCCTCTGATTGGTCCCGGCGCTGGATCGAGATCAAGCAGACCTTCGTCTTTTTTATTTATTTATTTCTTTTCTTTTCTTCCTAATTCTGTTTCTTCTGTTTCTCCTTCTCTTCCCACATTCTTCATTACCAGTGATTCAGCTCAGGCTAGGAGACGTTAGAGACAGAGAGAGACGCAGAGAGGGACGGAGAGGGGGACGTTAGAGACGAGCGTCCGCGGGGTTTACCAGGCTGTGATTCTCGCTGAGAGCTCGAGCTCCGTCACTGTTATCAGAGCGACGGACGGACACGTTCGGCGTCGCCACATGGCCACTCCCCTGGACACACGTTCACAGCTCGAGGAAAGACAAATAGAAACCCGTTTTCGTTCATGGGTGTTATACGGGTGCCAATAATTATGATGACTGCTTTTTAGAAAAGTTAAAAGCAGAGTTGTTTTTAAAGCTGAGATTTCTGCTGCACACTCGGCCATGAAGCTAAAAGGGACTGAAGCAGAGCTGAAATTGCTGCGTGTCGGTGCTGAAGCGTCTCACCGCGGGGACGAGAGATGAGACACGACCGTATAACAACATCCAGAACACTAAACGCTTCTCATCTCCTGATCCGTGCTTCATCTGCTGTAAATACACAAACACGTTTATACTTCCATCAGATAAAAAGAAACACATTTGCTAAATACAGTTTCAGGCCCTTTGATGTTTTAGTGTCCGGAACTTTTTTGAATTCAAATCTTTCAACGGTCTTAACTGTCACTCAGATGAAACTCGGCCAGTTTAGATTTCACATGAAAAGACACAAAGCTGAAAAAGTGTATTTTAAAATATTATTATAAAATGCTAAATTGTTAAGATATTACAACATGAGTTTGACACGGTTATGGACACTACAGATTTTTAAAAAAAATGCTTTTTAAGCTTTTACCAAAAAATATTTAAACAAAACATTCTACAGGTCATATGATTCTAGAAGCTTCCACCAATTTTAGTATCAACACCCATAAAAAATATAAATAATTAGCATTTTAAATGATTTTGTTTAATGCGAGACAGTATAACGCTGAAAAATGGCCGTTTTCAGGGCTCGTATAAAATCTTCTCGGGCCTCCCGTGGCGCAGTGGCTCAGTTCTCGCCCTGTCATCCAGAGATCGCGAGTTCAATTCCTGGGTGGTGCTGTAACCTCTTGCAGCCGGAGGTCTAGAGAGAGCTGATTGGCCGAGCTCTCTCAGAGGGGAGGGACGAGAGGTACTTAGTGCTCTCACATTAATCACGGCTCTACAGCCAGTCAGGGGCGTCTGTGAGCTCGCGCAACGGAAGAAGCGGATAGCGCCGTCCTCCGAGTGTGTGACTCCGCCCACGACGGTGCGTGAGCGAGCGGTTCGAAAAGATGCGGTCGGCTGACGTCACGTGGTTCGGAGGAAACACGTGATAGTCTTCGGCCCTCCCGGCTGAGTGGTAGTAGTAGCCTTAATGTGGAGCCCCCTAGTGACGGGGAGGAATTGGACACGACTAAATTAGGGAGAAAATCGGGGAAAAATCCCCCCCCCAAAAAAAACCTCTCTCCGAAGTCGCTACAAATTTTCAGAGAAGCGAGATCGGTCACTTTCACGTTGTATAAACTTCAGAAGTAGCTTCTTTGACACACACACATTTTCTGTATTATATGTATAATATATATATATATAAAGCACCGATAGTGTGTTTTGGCCGATTGGGAGTGACAGGAGTGTCAGTAACAGGAGCAGCTGAAAGAAGACGAAGACGGTGAAATTTGAATTTGTCCTTAGTAAGGGTGCCAATAATTCTGGAGATGACACTGTAGGAGGTGTAGAGTGTGTATCTGATTGCGCGTACATCGCGGCGCGGCAGAAGTCGTATTAGAGACGGTGATTATATGTACGGTAACGAACCCAGCCAGCGCCGTGTTTAATCTTTGCTCTGATTGGCAGTTTCCCGCCGGAGGTTCGAGCGGCGAGTGATTCACGCGCGTGACGGCGGGAGCGGCGCCTCCGCAACATCCACATAACTGAATTATAATGTAGATTAGACATCAGACTGAAGCGTAGACGTGAGTGAAGGTGTGTTTCTGCTGCTTCATTACAGCAAGACTCTGTGTGTGTGTGTGTGTGTGTGTGTGTGTGTGTGTGTGTGTGTGGATGATTTATGATCTTCCTGAGCTTTAAAATAACCTCAGGCTCGGACGAAACTCTCATGTAGGGAAACAATTTCCTTTCCTTTTTTTTTTTTATTACTTCTTTACAGAACGACATCGGCGTGGATTAGTGGATTAAACCAGCGCCGGTTTCCTCGGCCACGCCCAGGACTGACTGGAGGAGATTCCACGGACCGGAGCGATGGGGCTTCGTGAGTCATCGATGGGTTGGACACGCCCTGCACGCGCACGGCAGGTACACGCTCCAGGCCTCCTCCTCCTCCTCCTTGGGCCGTTTGGGTGTGGGACGCTCGGCGCTGAGCAGGGGAGTACACACAACCGACAGAGGCAGGGGTGAACGAGTGCAGACCCCCCCTGCCTCCCCCCTCGCCCCCTCCTTGTTCACTCCTCGAGCCCCTCGAGTGAACAAACCGACCCAACCTGCTCCGCGCGGAGGCTCGTTCGGGGAAACCTCGTCCGACAGCCTCTTGTGCAAATACCGGCGCTTACGATGCGTTTGTTGTGGTGGTTTATTTCCCGGGCGTTGTCCCGTGCGCAACCTTTAACGCTCCGCCGCCGGTGTTTGTTTCACACGCCCTGCCCGTGTTTGTTTCCCACTGACCTCGTGCGATTTCGGGAGCCGCCGCTGAGGCCCGGAGCCGAGACCTGGAGCGCACTGAGCGTCCGGCACGGCACCGAGCAGGAGTGTGTGTGAGTGTGTGTGAGTGTTGCACAACGTTCCTGAATGTGTCAGTGCAGGCTGCGTAAACAGTGTGCTATAAGGGAGTGTGTGTGTTTTCCCCACCGTGGCCTCACACTCACTTTCACCCCGACCACTTTTCCTTTAACTGTTTTTATCGTTTCTCTTTTCAATCCCGGGTTTTTATTCGACCTCGTGTTATTCATGCGCTAGTGATGAGTTCTATGTTAAGGTTTAACACACGAGCTGCACTCCGAGCGGATCCGAACATCATGATTAAAAATAGACTCGCCTCAACTGCACCTTGACTCGTGAGCAATGTATAGCAGCCACACAGGACGGGAAGTGGGCGTGTCCCAGGGAGTGCGCTTGTATTAATCGCTTTAGGGTTACAAAAAGGGTAAGCGGTGGGTTGCTAGGCGACCGGAAACATTAGCTATCCCATGATTCACAGTAACTTGTGACCTAAAAACCACACCGTACTCACGAGCGCTAATCAAACATCCACGTTACTAAGTTAAGTTAAGCCTTTATTTGTCACGTATACATTACAGTCAAATTCCTTCTTCACATATTCCAGTGTAACTGCGGTCAGAGCGCAGCGTCAGGCAGGATACAGCGCCCCCTGGAGCAGACAAGGTTAAGGGCCTCGCTCAAGGGCCCAATAACGGCAACCTGGTGGAGCTGGGGCTCGAACCACCGACCTTCCCATCAGTAACTCAGTGCCATAACCCTCAGAGCCGCCGCACTGCACCGGGACTCCTGGACTAAAGTGACTCTCGCAACACACGACTGCACAGCCTTTGAAGTCTTTTTTTATTTCTTAATTTTTTAAAAATAAAATCGCTCATAAATCTTTACCCATAATGCCCTGTTCCGTCGGCACGGCCACTCTGTGTAAGTGAACAGCCCCGTCCTGTATCATCCTGTATCTACTTCTTCTCACTCCAGCTAGAGATGATGTATTAAAGATGTTTTTGGTAAGCGCTTGCCCGCAGGCTATGATCACTGAGATGGTCTTTAGCAGCGTAACATGTTGTGCAACGCGCTAATAAATCACACTTTGTGCAGCGCATCGGATAAAAGCAGCTGTTCAAAGCAGCTCGCCTGGGGGAAGTTCATGTCAGAGGAGCAGAAGCCGGAGATTTCAGGTCTCGTCTCATATGAAAACTTTTACATTAAAAAAAATTAAAAAAGAAAGAAAACGCGAGCCAGGGATGATACGGCTGTTACCACGACAACACTCTTAGTAGCCTTACTGTCATATAGAATTATAATAATTATTTAATAATAATCATTTTTATTTTTGTATGCCACAGTCAAAATGTAGCTTCAGCTCTGGAGCCTCCTTCCATAACGTCACATCAGTGACCGCACGCAGGGCAGCGCTCGAATTTAAACCTGCGCTTCTGTCAGAACACACGTTATAGAGAATTGATCAGCGCCTTCTGACCGTGTTTCGTGTGCGGAACCCCTCAGCGCTGCGGGATGGCGAGTCTCCCTCTCGTTAAGCCTCTGGCTGGTTTTCAGACGCGCGAAGACGTCGAGCTCCGGGTTCAGATTTTCTATTCAAATCGAATGTAAATGTGAAATCAACGATCGTCCAGGAATAAACCTGGAGGAGCGGGAGAAGAGATCTGTGAAGAATCCCAAGCTCCGTGAAAGACGGCAACAAATGAATCAGAACCCTGACTTACACGTTTACGCGTCTCTGGAATGCTGAGCTCTGCAAGCATCCTCTCTTAGGGCGTGGTCACGTCAGGGGCCGCAGGGTCGTTTCAGGGAGCGCTCGACCCCAAAGTCTGGTTTGTTATGATCAGTGAGAACACAATGGTTCTCCCCCGAAAAGCACGCGCCAGTCTCGTCCTCTGACCAACACAGCCAGAGCTGATACAGTATGAGGGCGCGCGGGAGCGCTAATCCTTCTATGTTTTTCCTGAATGATCCATATTATCAGGCACAGCGCGAAGGTTAATCTTCTTGTTCTCGTCTCCTCTTGTGTTTAGTGGCAGCTAGGTACATACTGCCACCTGCTGTATCAGAGAGTGTAAATACACAAGTCTTCCTGAGAACGGAAAACAAACAGAGTGAATGCAGGCTAGCGGACGATTTTGCGCGGCTTGCAATCGTTCCTGAGCATGGTACGAATCAATTGTGCCTAAAATGAAAACACTACCAAATGAACCGCTTCCATCTTCTGTAAAATACCTGCAAAATATTTTCATTTTAAAAGTGTCTGATTATCGCTGCTTCATCTTGGGGGTTTATGGGCGGTTTGTTGCAGTACTGCCCCCTCCTGGCCTGGAGGGTAGCAGATAGTACAGCACTCGATATTTAAACAATCAGTACCGCTCGTTACACATCGGTTCAGTGTTCATTAGAGATTTTTTTGCAGTATTTAATAAAAACCTGTAAGAACTATAGTTGCGTGCGACAAATCACATAGATCGTGATTTGATCGAGAATCGACAGACTACCCAGAATTCACAGCTCCAGTCTTCTCTTATAAATAAAACCATGTATAGAGCTGTCTATCTGTTCTGTTCTGCACTTTACTCTCAGTTTCCAGCTTGACGAACCTGTCATGACGTCTTAGCTCTTGTACAGTACGATAAGCAGGACGTGAGCAGAGCGTTAACATGACGTGAGGCTTCACAAGTCGACTGAAGCTCATCCTGCGATGTTTAATGCAAATAAATTTCTGTTTGAATCCCAGTGATAAGGAGGGGGCTTACTCTCTCTCTCTTGGCGACGCTGGCCAATCGTGGGTCTGTGAGCTTGTCTATGCAGAAGATGGCGGAGAGCGCTTTCTTTTAATTGGCTGATGGTAAAAAGAGATGATAAGGAAGTGATTAGCTATGAATGAAACAGATTAAAGAAGGACATTAAAAGATGATCAGTGTCGCTGAAAACAATCTTAACTCAATCTTAAACAATCTTAAGTCGCTGCACTGTGATTGGCCGACTCCCAGTTACACCTACACGCTTTTCTAGAGTGTGTATGTGTATAAACCTGTGTGTGTGTGTGTGTAGGTGTGTGTATTCTTAATAAACGTTTAAATTTCTCCTCAAGGTTCACTGCGCGGTCCGGTTTCATTCTTCTAAGAAGACACACACGTTATTATTCAGTGGCTCTGTGCTCATGTGCAGTATTACACACACAAGACTAGCATCAGATTAGCAAACAGTTCTCAACTCAGACGCAGTGTAAAAACATAGAACTGTCATATTAACAGGAGCTAAATTTATAATACACATTAGTTTGCTGTAGGTATTGTCACAATTTTCTTTATTCAGTTACAGACTCTGCAAGCAGCTGTTTGATGTTACATTAAAAAAATTGTTATATTGTTGCCTTTTTGTTTAAAACTATCACGCAAACTTCACATGCTAGCAGTGGCTAGTTAGCTGCTAGCTAACACCTGACTGAGGAGCAGTGAACCTGAGCCCTACAGGACGCTGTTGCTTCTTTCCACATCACAGTGCATTATGGGTAATATGTACAGGCCGTGAGTCACTGGCAATAAACACTGAAATGACTATTTATGAGAAAACACACACACACACACACACACACACACACACACACTCTGTTGACTTCACTCATCACATTTCTGATAAGGGTGGTGGTGCGTCGGAGTCCTCAGAGACGCAGCGTGGGCGATAACAGATTACTCCTGCGAGTCCAGGAGCAGATTTCAGGGAAGTTACAGAGCGTGACCCCTCGTTTCTTCTCCCACGGAAAGAATGTAAAGTGAACGCTCGAGATATTACTTCCAGATACGGAAATAAAAATGTGAAAAAACTCCTTTATGAGTCAAACACGACGACTCTGAGAACATGAGAGCGCTACTGCGAGACCGTTTCTGTCTTTAACGTCTCCATGTTTGGCGTCACGTGTCACATGACCACGCTTGAGTCGCAACATGCAGTCAGGACCGCGAAGGTGTGAACTTTAAACAGAGACGTATCGTGCTGCAGTATCTCAGGGGAATATGAAAAAGTGGGGCTTCGTCTCCTCTCCATGAGACGCGGACCAGGGACAATCACTAACGGCCCGTTAATCTGTTCATCCAGCAACTTTAAGTGTCGTTTATAAAACAGATGAAGGTTGTGTTGAGATCTCTGTGTTAGTCCTGATTGTGTTTTTTGTTTGTTTGCCTGTTTGTTTGTTTGTTTGTTTGTTTGTTTGTTTAGGCTTTTTTACCACGATAAAAATAAACAAGTACAAAAAAAAAACACATTCAGATTCACATCTTTACATGAGACACTTTAATAGGACCACATGTACATCTCAGTAGTGACGGAATCACCAGGGAGTCACATGATACCACGTCATCACAATACCTCGGTGACGGTTCGATGTGTATTGCGTTCCTGTAAGTATCACAAGCCCAGTTCCATATTTGCTTTAGATTTTGTTATGATTAGAATAAAATTTAGTAAACATTTAATTTATACCACACAGGACAACGTGCTGCCTGCCAGTGTGTGAATAGTTACACAAACGTATATATTGTGTATAAAAATAAATAAATAAATAAATCATTTTGGGGTCAGTGCGGCGAGTCGTGCTGTACAGGAACCTCATCACCAAACAGACTACACCTGCACCAGATACTGCGAATGTCAGCGTGGCTAATAACCATTAGCATTCTGAAGAATACAGCGTGAGTGCTAATCGATTAGCATGTTGATTAGCTGCTTATTCTGGACGGTTCTTCAGTTTAGATTAGTTTTGGAATTGGACTCTGGGAGCATGAGCACACAATTCTCCGTCCAATCCCGTTTAAACGTCCTGGTTTACAGAAAAAAGTCTGAAGACTCTGTTGCCGGAGTTCACGTCTCTCACGCTGAGCTGTTTCAGCTAATCGCTAATGAATGCGCGTGATTGGCTGAAACCGTGGATCTGCTACGGAAACAACAACATCTATGTCTAGACGCGTCTACCAGAAGCGAATACGTCCGTCACGTCCCACGTCATTTTCCCCTTTCATATCATAAACTGTAAATATTGGCACCTGTAAAATGACGGTTACCAGGCCAACCAATGTTGAGCTTCGCGTGTGGCTTAAAACCAGGACTGAGATGTGAACAAACAGTGAAATCACATGGACATCAAACCCATCTCTCTCTCTCACACACACACACACACACACACACACACACACACACACACACGCTGGTTAGCTCTCGGTTCACACTGTTTCAGTCATGAGACGGAGTTTCCCCTCAGGCAGAGACCAGAGATCCAAACACAGCACTTTAACACTGCTTAAATTCCTGCAGTGTGACTCTTTCAGCATGCACACACACACACACACACACACACACACACACACACACACACACACTGTGCATTCTTGTCCTCCGCTGCATTAGTCACAAGTAAATGCTTGTACTTAGGGAAGTGTGTGCACGCTTATAAACTTCATTTACAGAAACACACACGATCATTAACATACAGTTTATTTTTCTATCGAGCTGCACAGAACAAACAAACAAAGAAAACAAACAAACAAACAGATAAAAACAGCTCTCATTTTTAGGTGTACGATCGTTAAAAATATCATGAACACTGCAAAGAAGCTACAAGTAATCTTTTGAACACAGGTGGGCGGAGACTGTGTTGTCAGGCCACACCCTGCTGAGAACAAACATCATTCAGAGAAATTAAATATTTACAGAAATGGCCGCTGCAATTTAATTGTCCAATGTAGGTGTAATTCTATCATGTGAGTAAACGTACCGTCTTCATCATGTGATCAGTAATTCATCTGAGGGGCGGGGCCAGGCGCATAGCTCTCAAACGATGAGGGGCGTGGCTACAAACAAATAACTTCTCATGTAAATAATAATGCAAATCCAACATACATAACACAGTAATGAGGCACTGCGGCGGAATCGTAATGAAACGGATCTCTAATTAAAAATCGCCAATTTATCAAATCTGATCCGAACGAACAGGAAGAGAATCCGATCAGACGTTAAACACACATTCAGCGCGGGAATAAGGATTCGTTAACATAAATGAGAAACCCTGCGAGTGGAACTTCAAACAAGTTCCTTCAGGCCAGGAATTTTTCTCTCTAGTAATTTGTAACAGCGCCATCTAGGCTTGGGAAGATGTCATTATTATTATCATCGAAACTGATTCCAACGACGGCTTTTAAATCCTGAAACCTTGAACGAGCCACTAATAAGAGAAAAACCCTGACAAGTCTAAGGCTAGTGACGCACAGCTACAGCTGGCTTTTAAAAGTTTTGTATTTTCCCCTGCTTTTCACGATGCTGTGTTTAAACAGCTTGTGATACTGTACGCCTCAGGCCACGCCCACTTCTCTTCTCCTCTCAGCATGACGGCATCCTCAATGCTCCAACACTACGAGCCCTACAATCGTCGAGCCAGTGTGAGTTACTGAGTGTGACATGATGATGATGATGATGATGATGATGGCATACTGCACATGATCTCACAAGCGCCACCTGCAGGACCGGAGCCCTTAATACTTAGAGCATTTTAGCCCTGAGCATTATTTGTTTTGTTAAAGATATACAGGGCTCAGGATTGTGCAGTACAAAGTGATTTATTTTTTTTCTTCAGCATAAAATAGGCAACATGGTGAACTGAATTTTAACATATTTATACAAACATGACTGAGCAAAAAAATATAAAAAAATGGGTCACATAGGCAAAGAAATAGCACAGACGCACATGTTGTTTTCAAGTTGTTTCTATGGCCAAATAATAATAATAATAATAATAATAATAATAATAACGTTTTCATTTTGTGAGTTCTACATTTTTATGATGTAATTTCCATATTCAGATAGTGATAAAAGTTACACGTTACATGATAACTTTTGTTCTACCTGACAAATCCGAGGTCCACAGTTTGAAGACTGAAGCCTTCCTGTTAACACACACACACACACACACACACACACACACACACACACACAGTATATATATGCTCTCTGTGTGTGTGTATAGGTTTATTAATAAGGTTTCTCTCTTATGTTATGAATCCTTCACAAGTTACAGAATTGATTTTGGATTTGTTGGGATTATAAGATTCCACCCCTGACCAGTTGATCACATGCCCCTGTGTGTGTGTGTGTGTGTGTGTGTGTGTGTGTGTGTGTGTGTGTGTGTGTGTGTGAGAGGCTGCAGCTCCGTCGCGGTGGTAAACCGGCTCTGTGACTCTCACGGCCTGGGAAAACTAATCATTACAGATATGAACGTGGATTTGTTTGAACTGCGCATAAGCAAATGTTTAGTTTTTTTTTTCCTTCATTTGTTTAATGACTTAAAGATCTTCATAACAGAAATAACAGAAAAACACACGGCGACACTCGAGGCTGATATTCAAATCTTAAAGTTAGAGGCTTTAAACCGTTACACAGGTCAGGGTTGGAATGTTCTGGTTCTGGTTCTCACTAAACCTCCACCGGTTACAGAACAGAACACACAGATTTCCAGTGTCTCCTTTACAGCTTCATAAAAGCTGCGATCTCATGAATATTCATAACATCTCCAGTGCTGCTCATACACACCTTTAAAAATGTCTTTACTGAAACATAAACCTCAGTGTGTGTGTGTGTGTGTGTGTGTGTGTGTGTGTGTGTGTGCGTGTTATATCACACACCACATGCAGCTCGGGCTTTAACACTGTATCTCGTTTACACTGACACACACACACACACACACACACACACCACAGAACAAACGCTTCACCGCTTCTGTCCGTTATCTCCTACTAGCCCCGCCCCTTTGCTCAGACACACCATGTGCTATACATTCGTGTATTGTTCTATGGCCTTGAGGCAAAATGTGTTCAAAATGTGTTCGATTCCCACCTTCAGCTCCGCCCTGACCACGCCTCCAACACCACGGCAATTTAACTACCGAGTTTCAGCATCATATTTTGGTTTTGTAATTGTTATAATGTCATTATAATGTTGTAGATTACGTGTGAAACTTTTTTTTTTCTCAGCTTGTCATGTCAGTGAGAAACCACAAAGAAGTAAGCGTAAGTCTCCTGTCCTGAAGACGTGGGAATATTAACAGCTCCGCCTCTGACTGTGACACGCGCTGACACTGGAGACTCCTTCCACTGATGTAACAGATCAAAGGTTACAAAATCTTTTACAATCTGTGTGTTTATCAGTGGAGCGGGCGATGTACAGGTCCCTCTCTGAGCCAGCTGTTACTATGGAAACCGTATCAGAGCGATACCTTGAGCAGGCCGTTCGCCATCCAGTGTAGCTGAAGGAGAACAACTGCGGAGAGAAGAGCGGGCCAGAATTCACCCGGAGCGACGTGAAGGACTCGACGGCAGTTATCGCAGGCGCTGGATTGCAATTGTTGCCGCCAAGAGTACAGGGTTAAGGGGGCAATTACTTTTACATATAGGACCAGGTAGGTCTGGACAGCTGCTCTTGTCTTAATAAATGAAATCATCATTTAAAAACTGCATCTCGTGTTTGTTTAATTATACTTTTTGTATTTTTTTTTGTTTTTAATCCTTTAAGTGTGACAGATATGCAAAAAAAAAAAGAAATTCAGGAAGGGGGCAAATACGCACCGTATGTGTAGGTGTATGTGTATATAATAGTATATGTGTGTGTATAAGTAAATATACATTATAAAATTATGAAAGTATATAATAAAAAAATATATAAAATTTATATAAAATTATAACTACATAACTAATATATTAATTTAAATCTTAATTTTTTCACACACACACACACACACACACACACACACACACACACACCAGTTGCGTAGAGTTAAACAGGTTTCCCAAGATTCAGTGTGTGTCAAACTTTTCAGTGAGCCAACACCCACACACACACACACACACACACCCACACACACACACACACACACACACACACACACAGTGAACGTGTACTCAGTGTCTCCATCAGCTGGCACTGTTCCAAACTCTACACACACACACTCCAGCAGCAGTAATTACTGTCACACAGAGCCCTAAAGTAATTGTGTTGAGGTGTAAAGCAGTAATTTTGTGCTTTACGCGGTTTTAGAGAGACGCGATGATGGAGAGACGCTTAAAGACCTGAGAGATCAAACACCAGCCGAGGACTCATCATCATCATCATCATCATCATCATCATCAATGTCACACAATCATCACCACCTCATGTCACTTGACCTTCACCTGACCTTCACTCTCTTCTCAACTCTCGATACACAAACAGTACAAACCGTCGCTACTGACATGAGCAGGACACACACCTCGGACACGGATACACACGACGAGTATTAAAATAAACTGAACTCGATACTTAAAAAAATAATCATTACATTAACGTAACAGTAAACGTAAACAGCCGCTGTTTGATATTTGTGAACATTACAACCAATGTTAGAGGTTAAATAGAAATAATCACGGAATAATTCCAGGTGTTGTCTCAGAACAAGTACTGAATAAACACACGCCCCCTTATTAAACATCATGAGAAGTTTGTGTGTGTGTGTGTGTGTGTGTGTGTGTGTGTGTGTGTGTGTGTGTGGAGTCGTGACTCGAGCAGAACCGCTCGACTGGAGCACAAGTCATAATCAGGCTTATTTCTGTCAGTACTGAGGTCTCGGGTATGTAACATGATAACATTAACGTTGATGTTGGAATCTTCATGCATTTATTTCCCTTTAAATAAAAGACCCTGGTGGAGATAAACACAACAAACTCTTACATTTTAGCTGCTACTTTACCTTGAGATTTTTACAGTTTTTCATCTTCATTTGCACGACCTCAACTCATTTTCACACAGTATCACATCGTGTTGTGTTGTTGCTCCTGATTGCACATTTGCACTTTACGTTGTGTTTTTGATGTCTTTTTGTACAGTTCTCAGCCTGTTCTGTTAATTTTCTACGTGTAAACTTGGTCGTGGAGGAACGTTTTTCTGTTTCACTTTGTATAAGGTTGAAATGACAATGAAAGTCCACATGCATTTCATCCTTAAAGATCTTTAATTTCCTCCCCCACAAAACGTCCCTAATGATCTTAAAACACCTTTTTTTTTTAAATCTGCAATTACGTTTGAAACATTGTAACTCTGTAATGTATTTAATGATTAGGACAAACGAGTTATCAAAATTACATACGGTGAAACAAAGATACAAAAAATAAAAACTATCCGCTTTCAATGTAATTATTTCAATTAAAAAATATATAAATATAAGAACTTAAACTAGTTCAAAGATTTATTGCGATGTGGAAAATACAGTCGTGGCCAATATACAGTGATACAGTCATCTCGGCCAGATCAGTCCAGTTATAAACACTAATCTGATTCATATTATTAATGCTACAACAATGATAACAATAAGAGAACGAGGAAGAGTTCAAGTTTCAACAGTCTGCACTTTTGGTGTTTGGCCCCTTAACAGCAGTAACAATAACAAGCATTTAAATAATTACCTTCGCTAACCTGAGTATCTGCAGCACTGTGCAAAATTCTTATTCTTTAGTACTTCAGGTTCTTTATTATTTTATTTTTTATTTTTAGGACTTTATTATTTCTAAATATTATCATTCCAACACAAAACGTTGCAGATTTTCTTATGCCAGAAAAGAAAGCAGCAGATTATATAAGTGAGCACTTTTTCAGGCAAGAAACAAATAGGAAGTTTTGGGGTTTTGCATGAAGTAAAAAAGCAGGTGCGACGATCAAACGAGCTGTGTGTGTGTGTGTGTGTGTGTGTGTGTGTGTGTGTGTGTGTGTGTGTGTGTTTCTGCACTGTGCTGATTAAATTTTCTTGCTAATTTCCTTATAAAACTGCACAAATTGTACCTGAGACTGAAGCGTTGTCAAAACGTCATCACACCAAATACTGACATTATTTCATTTTATTTAACTTTAACTATAATTTATTATTTATCTATTTTATTATTTGATACTTTTGCACTGTACTGTATGCTGTTAGTGTCATTAATTAAGGTAACTTATAAACAAAGATAAAGGAGAGACAACATTTACACGACTGCTCAAAGGTTTGGGTCACTTTGAAATTGTATTTATTTTCCACGGAAACACACACGGAATTAGTCTGAATAGAAATATATCAAAAGAACAAGACATGATTTTAATGGAAATGATTATTCCTCCAAACCTTCATCAGAAAAACACCTTTTGCAGCAGTTAAAGTTCTAGTTTAAGTTCTAGTTGTCAATATTCCAAGATAATCTGATGAGATTTCACCTCGTGCTTCCTGGAGCGTCCTGATGGAGTCTTCCTCCGTACCACACGGTCAAGCTCCTCCCACAGCTCAATGGGGTTCCGATCCGGAGACCGCGCGGGCCGCTCCATTACACTCAGAACTCCGTTTAAATTTGAACTGTTTGTGAAATGAAATAGAAATTGTTTGTGAATTGCATGAAAGTGTGTTTCTCTTTGGAAAACAAAGCAATGTGCAAGTGATCACAAACTTTTGAGCGTTTGTGTATGTTGGAAGAAAATCCAAGTCCCACAGATGAATTTCCTTCATTTGTTTTTGTTGTTGTTGGTTTTAAGCACAACCGATGGTCAGATCGGGAAACTTATTCCTGTTTGTCCAAAAGTTATAAAATCTTTCTGCTTATAATTTGCGGAGGGAATAAACCTTTATTATTATTATTATTATTATTATTATTAATAAACTTTTGTCTTAACCACTTCCAGTGTGTGTAACGCTGAGTCACGCTCGAGACACTTTCCTCTGACACATTTACACTTTGTACATTCGTTTTTTTCGGCTTGGTCAGAAAATTCACATTTTTTAATATTTCCACCCAAACAGCCGCATTTTGATCGTCAACCTGCTCGAGAGGTCTCTGATTTCTGATTTCACCGCTGCCATGGCGACCACGCATGAAGTCTCAGTGATGTCACTGCCGTTCGGTGTGTTGAAGTGTCCTTCACTCTGATGATACAAAGACGCGCAACAAAAGGGATTTACACACACACACACACACACACACACACACACACACACACACACACACACACAAGACATCACGGTTTCATAAGAGTGTAAAATCAGAGGCACTTGAGTGAGCACTGACAGAATATTAACACACACACACACACACACACAGACACACACACACACTGGTGTCTTTCTCAGTCTCAATTGTCTGACAAGTCCGAGCTCACACTTAGCGCTGATCTGTGGAGGTTACCTCCAACACACACACACACACACACACACACACACACACACACACACACACACACACACACACCATTTCTCACACATTTCAGAACCGCCTGACTGTAGTGTGCTAACTTCACTATTATTAGCAATGCCTGCAAACTCCCATCTAGAAAGAGCTGCATCTGTGTGTGTGTGTGTGTGTGGGTGTGTGTGTGTGTGCGCGCAATAATATTAAATTCTTGCATCACAACAACTGCTGCATAAAATCTTTTTCTAATGACATGGATTGTATAATAACGTACAGGAAACATTACGCTAGCGATCAGGCGCGCTAACGCTTCATTTAACTCTCAGTGCATTTAAAGACTTAAATTCTTGTGTTTCTCGTCTTCATGTAGATTGTTGTGTGTGTGTGTGTGTGTGTGTGTGTGTGTGTGTGTGTTTGTCGCGAACTTAACCGTAATGATTTATCTAATGTAAGGTCAACTGCTAGCTGTTAGCAAACAGCTAATCGCGTCCCAGTTGTAATAAAGAGTGTGTAACGTTCCTTATTTTTAGTGAGATCAAATGAATGATTCCTCACGAGTCCTGATTTAAACTCAGAATTAATTATTCTGATTATTTATCTACTTTCTTGACATACTTGTAAAAATAATGTTGTAACTTTAAGAAACTTCAACTCTATCAGACTGAGAACATCTTAGAACTGGAGAACACACACACACACACACACATACACACACACACACACACACACACACACACACGCAGGAGGAACATCTGCTTCTGCTTCAGTGTTTATTTATCTGTTTATTTATTTCATTTCATTATTTATAACATATTTATCTTAACACAGTGTAAAACCTGTAAAATCATTTGGTAATAAAATCAACACAGTAACAGTCAAATATTCATCATTTATTTATTCTTCATTAATTTATTAATTAGAATAAACATCACCGGCGTCTGGGTTTTAATTCTTTACAATCAGTCGCTTTTCGTTTTCATGCGACACTGAAACAACCCGAGTGTGAACATCAGTGAATATTAAACAAAACAATTTACATGAAACCTAATTCTCTAATATTAATGAATAAACAGCCGTAAGTCACATTCTGTCATTTTGATAATTGTACATTGGATTTGTAACAGATGAACTTTTTAATAAGTGATTTGTATGATTTCATGTTTTCTAGCTGGTGCGC
>JAAGKR010008475.1:0-19578 GCA_011419295.1 Clarias macrocephalus
AAAAAAAAATCATATTCTGCATATTTAACTGCTTCATTATTAATGAAACTTACATATCTGTAACATAACAGATATGTTAATGGACATACAATACTGTGCAAAAATTTTGCCAATTTTTCTGATTTCTTCGTATTTTGTTTTCATAGAGCCAGACTTTCTTGTATTTTTAATGGAGGCCTGAGGAATAGCTCCCCAGGCTTCCTGAAGGACTTTTTTGGCTCTCATTTTTGGCAAGTTTTGGCTCTCATTTTCAGTCCAGTCCCTGTTTTAGATGAAATAATTTCGGTTTGCAAAGCCACACAGTGACCTATAAATTCATTAGATGTTGAACCTAATGAACCAGTGAGAAACAGGTGTTGATGATGACAGATGATCAGGCTGGTGATTATTATACTGGTGACGCTGAATGAATGGTTGGAATAGACGAGAGGGGAAACAAGGTTGCTGCCAGGGTTGGTACATAAACATCCAGCTTTTAAATTGTATCTTGAGGCACTCTGCAGCCTGTCTCAGTAAAGCATTTATTCCTATTTCTTAAATTGAATCTACACAATTCAGTTCAATTTAATATGAATACGTCTTACTGTCCAGTACTGTATGGTTGTTGTCTTTTGGCTGCTCCCGTCAAGGGGTCAGACTCTACACCGGATGCCATTCCTGATGTTACCCAATGCCTTTTTACAGTACTCTATGTACTACAGCAAAATGAATGAATGAATGAATGAATGAATGAATTAGTCATTTTTGATTGTGTAAGGTACTAAAATTTGTCGCATTTAAATGAGAGTGGATGAGCAGTTAAAGTCACAGTCCAGTACAGTCTGCCTTACTGTTTTATTTATTTATTTTTTTAATGAATGCATTTCCCCTACAGCAAGATCTCACACATTCCTAATTGGCATACAAAGGTGTTTTTTTCTCTGACTAAGGGATTATCAATAACAGTGTGATATATGCTTCAGGCTACACTGATGCAAGAAGCTGAAAAAAGCAATCAATGTTGGTGTAGTTGTGATGTCAATAACAATAATGAAATAACAAGGCCAGAATTAACATGTGACAGTCATTCCTTTGGATAATGGACATTGATAGAGTTTCTACTTTACAGGTTCCTTGAACACAAATCGACCCCTGGCTCAGCTAATTGGTGGAGAAGTGGCTGCCTGTCTGTCTTCTCTGCTGACAATGGAATTACCCAAAGACAAATTGAATTAAATCCTATATTAGGTAAGCATTAACTTTAATCCGACCTCTCAAGCTGGGGCTGAGCGAAAACGAGCCTAAAATAAGCTCTTCCTTTGGTTTTCTTTGCTTGGTTCACCCCATCTAGTGCCGCGTTCTGGATTGATTGCGAACGTCATTGAAGTGCGTAGTCCATGGACTATACAAGCTTGACTATTAATGATATACGAAGTATGTATATACAGTATATATGTATCGATAGAATGCACTGGACAAACTGATGAATAACAGAGCCAAAGGTGCCTGCCATGTTAAGATAAAATGTTGAACTTGTACATGAGGACAACTTTTTACACCAGACACACACGCACACACACACGCACACACAGATAACTGTGAATTTCCATCTCACACAATAGATAAAAATTCATGTCTGTCTTTTAAACTCGTCCAAAGGAAACCCTTTTTCTGTGCCTTCACTGAGATTCACCAAAGACCTACGACCAAAAAGATTCGCACCACTGCTCAGGGACATACCTTACTCAGGGGTGCAATTACCAACCGTAGCGGAAATCCTAGGATATTATAAGAACCATTTTTTATTTATACCATTAATGAAAATAAGGGAGGAATAAGAAAGTGGCAATGAATAATTCATTACTAAGATATATTACACAGATTCACAGTTATTGGCATTCCTTTGTTTAATACTTCAAGCCACAGCACCAACTTGCCAGTCTAATTATACTGAGTCTATATCTATTTTGTTAAGGATGAAGAAAACATGTACTGATTGTTTCAACACTGGTAAGCATTTCAGTTAGTTCATTACAATTATTTTTACATTATATGTCTAGACGTGTTGTACGCTCGAAAATGGTTTTGGTGTCATGTACATTTTTTACTTTTTGAAACAACAAATTAAGTTTGTAAAATGTATATAATTATATTCATTGTTCTTAAGGTAATCATACCAATATCCAGCAGGAGGTGACATTAAGTGCGTTGGGACAAAATTACCAGTTGGTTGAATGGATGAAATGGTTTTAGAACGACGTTGACTGCATGACGACGGGGTAACATTCAACGACTGTACCTAATGCAATGTTGCAAAAACCACTTCAAAACAATATTAACACCAATCCAATGGCGTGAGTGGAACACCGGTCGCTGCATACTGACCCCTGGACCACAATGGAACATTTTGTTGATGCTAATAAAATCACATTCATACAGTAATAACGTATAGTATATTTTTATTAATATATTATGTTAATATATTTTTTCAACATCATTTTATCAAACTAAATTTTATCAAACTGTGTGGAAAAAATCAGTCTTGGGCCATTGTTATCCCTTTGGTTCAATATTTCAGAATGTGCCTCAGTAGGGTTTTAAAGCACACTGACTAATTTCAGTTCAAATTAATCACTGTAGTCAATGTGACAGATTGATTTTGGTGAGAAACATATAGTGCAAACTTAAAACCTAAAATGTCATTTAGGGTTACCGTCTTGCAAAGGTCAACAGTCTGAGAGCGTTCTCGATGTTTTATGAGATTTTGCAAGGATTCATGCACATAATGGGATTTTTATACACGCTAGTGCCACAACAAAGGAAATGCACTATATGGGTTATATGTGTGGATGCAATAAATTTTCAGGAGCTTATGTAATTTTTATCATCCAGTAGTCTTCAATTAAATGACCCTGGCTCTATTACAAATTAATAAAATACATAAGTTTAAGGGTTTTCCAAGGCTTTCCTTCTTTTAAAAACAAACAATATTAATGTTAGTCTGCAGTTACTGGAGGCTTTGGGGTACCGTGATAAAGCGTAACGTCTACAGGCCCCAACCGTGTGCACACACAATTACTATAGTCAAACATTCATTCTCCAAAGTCCCCAGTGAACATGAACACACACACAAACACACACACACATGCATACACACACAAGCACACACACCTAAGTCACATACTCTTTCAGGTCAGGTTATAGATCTCAGTGATTGGATCACTCTGGGTGGGAATGTTCAGCTCAACATTCAAGACTAGAAATGTGGACTCATTTATCACTAGTTTTAGTAAAGATGTGTGGAAATGTGTGGGCCAGTCGAAACTAAAATTTCCCTCCAGAATTACAGTTTACATTTCGTTTTGTACCAGTTTGTTGTTTTTATGTTGCAAAATGTAAATCCTTTGTAAATTAGCAAGCACATTTATGGTAATGTCCACAAAGTTCTATAAAAATTAAAGCTAATAGAATGATAGCCCAAGAATGATTAAAATTATGCCTTTTCACTTCTAACATGAAATAATGCTCTAAAATATGCCTTGGACTAATGTAGCTTCATTGTATTATTCCATTACATTGGCTTCCATAGACCGCAATTAACATTTCCTCCTTTAAACGTTTTATTGTAATTAAATTGCTTATTCTTACTTTTCTTCCATTAGAATAGATTCATAAAAGAGATTTACTTTCTTTCAAATCACAAAATTCTCAAATCATTTTCTATACCGCTTCTCCTGTACAGGGATACCTGGGGGAAGCCTGGAGCCTATCCCAGCGACTTGAGGCCACGAGGCAGGGCACACCCTGGAAGGGATGCCAGTCTCTCGTAGGGCACTCAAGCACACACATACTCCAACACTAAGGGCAATTTGGAAACGCAAATGAATCTAATCTGCATATCTTTGGACTGTGGGAGGAAACCAGAATAACCAGAGGAAAACCCACCAAGCACAGGAAGAACATGCAAACTCCACACATGGAAATCGAACACTCCATCCTGGAGGTGCGAGTCCACTGTGCTGCCTTTATTTCATTCATATACTGCTTATCCCATCCAGGGTTGCAGGAAGAGTGGAGCTCAGGCACAAAACATACACCCTAGACATCGAGGCGCAGGGTGCCAATCCACCACAGGGGACACATGCATACACACTCACACACTCATTCACACACTATGGGCAATTAGGGAACGCCAAAATCTGCATGCATTTGGACTGTGGGAGGAAACCCGGACGAAACACATGCACGGACTTGAGGCGGGAATCGAACACCTGACCCTGGAGGTGTGAGGCGACAGTGCTTACTGCAATGCCACAGTGCCACCATTCATTTTTAAATGTTCACTAAATTTGCACCAGCACTTAAATAAATGCAAGTTTCCACTTGATAGTGTTCCCTGCGCAACATACAGATTAATACCTACTTTCGCAATAGATCTGGGTTGACTGTCAATAACATCGGGGTATTACTAATGATCATAATGGCTGCCAAGATGATTTAAATTTCTGTCACAAAATGTGCTGTCTGCAGCGTTAAATTTGTATTCGCATTTCATGCTGTCAAACTAATAAAGCCACGATTGTCTTCGTTTGCAAAAAGTGAACAGAGGGTTCGATTGAGGAAAATTAAACAATGTGTGTTATATCAGGGCTATTTTCCCAATTTTATAATGAGCTTAGTTGAAGGAAATGACTCATTAGCTAGGTCCACCTTTGGAGCACTGCTGACCTTTTTAATACCTAATTAATCCCAAAAAAAAAAAAAAATTTCTCACGACATGCATATACTAGGAACTAGCTGCTAGAGTATCCACACCCCCTTTCCTGCTTCCTCAGCATCACTGCAGCCTACATCCCTACAGACTACTGTACAATGTGATACTCCTGTAAAATGGTGATGGGACGCAGCAGAATGAGAGCATACTGTAGACGCCCTTACAAGCTTGGGAAAGCGTCTACGATATGCATCATTCTCAGCAACTCATTGCCAGTTATACAATTTAAAATGTACAAGGTTCACATTAGTGAGTCTCCTTGGCTTTGAATTAAGAAGCTCTCACAGGGCACAAATGTTTTTCTGAACAATCTGGGTTTTCATGAATACCAAATTGTTTGTTTAAATTTCCCCACAGTCTACGAATACGCACATTATATTCGGTAACTCTAGCTAAAAACCCATCTGGATTGCACATACCTTATTAAACTTTTTACCTATATCACACACCGTTTGGCTCAAGGGCACATCTACCATTTATTCGGGCATTATTACCACAGTCATGTTCAAAGTTTCTCCTTATACCAAAGGTGATCAGAAACAGCTGAGTATTTTTTTTTCTTTTTCTTTTTGCGCAGAAAAGCAATGTGCATAATTTAAGATTCCCTTCAGCCCCTTGGAGTTTGAGCCGCTCCCATCTGGCTGACGTTTTAACATTCCAAGGACCAGAAGGGACATATATAAAAGTCTCTTTGTTCACCACATTGTCCAGGTGTTTAATAGCTATAGGTAAGAGATTTGAATACTGAGTACACCATTGGGTTGCTGCTTGACTGCTGATTTGCACTACAAAATGTTTTGTATGGCTATAATATGTGTTTTATGTCTTTTATGCATGAAGAAACCAAAGACCAACCATCTATCTGTCTGTTTGTCTGTCTGTCTTGAGCCATTGCTAGTAAATCAGATATGCTAATATAATTGAAGAATCAGAAGAACAACAAAAATAGAATGACAGAGAAATGTCAAACATTTGATACACTTTCTAAATATGAATATTTTTAGAGTCTCAGAGTTTTTTTTTTAATAAACGTAATTATAAAAATAAACATAAAAACCCTTAATTATCATCTCTTTTCTTCAGTATCCATAACTTAATGTTTTGCCTTTCAATAAACAGGAGGTTGCACATGTGTAAAATCCTGTTGTCAACCATTACCAAGTGAACAACGAAACATGAATGACAGGTGGTGTTTAACCTTCATGCATTTGGTAAATTAATATTTTGAAAAAATCATAGGTACTTGCAAACAATTTTAAAAGCAATCATGCTATAATAAAAATTCATGCAGAATTCAAGGTTGGATCTTCTTTTATGTATTGAGTCATTGTGTAATTTGGGGTACGGTACATTCTATGACTGTTCATAATAAAGTATAGTTATTTTCTTCAAAAATATCAGATTTAATAATATCAATTTTAAATGAAAAGCATATTGTGTGCATCCTTGTTTGAAGATTGTCATAACGTTGCCAAATTTACTATTTTTGTCATGATCAAGGATTTCTTGGTTTTAAAAGTAATAAATAAAAACAAGTACTGTCCATAACCGCAGTTTTATCATTTATTTCCGAAATCCAAATACTAAAAAAAAATTTTTTTTCATATTTAAATCATTTAAATATATCAAGTTATTAATGTAGGCAAAAGGGGAGTAGTGGCTCAGGCAGCTAAGGATCTACGTTGTTGGTTTGGGGATTTGAGAATCCAGATTCAAGCCCCATTGTCTGTGAGTTGCCACACCCTGTACTACCCAGCCACTGCTTTCAAAGCCTGGATAGAATGAGAGGGTTGTGTCAGGAAGGGCATCTGGTGTAAAACCTGTTCCAAAGTGGTTGGATTGGATGGTCTGCTGTGGCGACCCCTTGAAGGGAGCAGCCGAAAGAAAGTTTTATTAATGTAGGCAAAAGTTGACTACTAACTTACAGAACTTTGTCCTGTAACTCAAAGATGATTTGTTCCAGTGCCAAGTGACCCACAACACATGATGTCATTCATCTCATGCATTTTAAACACACTGTGCTAAGTGTTCTCTTGTTTTCTGACAAATTTTATTCATAATAGCTCATTGTTTCTGAGTAAATTAATTGACCGTCACCTATGTTATATAGACTGTTATGGTTTCCATTTTCTTTATGATTTTAATTTACATTATTTGTTTAAATATGATGTTAAACTGATCATGAAATTGAGGAATGGTCATCCATGCACGACCTGCCATTGAAATTTTGGGTCAATATTTCAATACTATACCCAGTAGTGTACCTAATCTGTCAAAAAAAAAATGTTAAAGCATATATGTTTAAGCTTTGAAACTAGCAGATATACTATATTAAAGGAATTTACTAACTTTACTTTTAGTTTTTTGGTACTTTTTACATAAATGAAATATACCCCAAATTATAGAATGACCCTATTAGTTTGTATTTAGTATTTGTATTTGGATACATAAATGGTCAGACATTTCAGGAACTGCCAAGTGTATGCAATAAAATCTATTTCAATATAAACTTTAGATACAATTTAGGTTTCTTTTACAGTTTATTTTTAACTGTACTACACATAACAACAAGATGTTTGAATGTGTGGTAGAAAGTAAGAGTTTCCTGAAAGTGACCTGCTTTTAAATTCGCCAAGCATCAATAAAACTACTTGGAATCATGTACAGTATTTGTGGCCTTGAACCCCTTCATCACATTTCTCTTCCAAATAAGACTTACTGTTAAAATCATTGATACCATAAAGATGTTTTGCAGGTACTGTAGTAGACAGGAGCACAGTTAGGGACTGATGGCATCATACTGTATGTTCTGATGTTTCAACCCGAAATCCAAATCCCTTGTGAGGAGATTAATGCCACCAAAATCTTTCAACAAGAAAATAAGCCTAAACATGCATTTAAACCGGTAGAGGTAATCAAAATCAATGTTCGCAATGACCATCTCAGTCACTTGCTCTCAATTAACACTACTGAAATCCTCTGGATTGAACATGCACAAACCTAAGAATATAAACGAGCTTGTAACTTTCCACATGGAGGCGGGTGCAAGATCCGCTGCAAGTGTCTCCAATCCTGTTATACCTCACAGAAAGAGGCTCAGTGCTGTTAACGATTTTTACTAAATATCAACTGTAGTTGTGATGATCATTCGAAGGCAGTGAAACGCAGAAGAAACTACACAATTTAAGAAATTTCTTTGGAAAAATATGCTGTGAAACAGCTTATTTTGTATAATCTCAAAAATATATGTCCTGGCTCTAGCTATGTATCCATCAACTCAGAATATTATTATTATTATTATTATTATTATTATTATTATTATTATTAACATATACTGCTTATTCTTGTAGTGTTGCAGAGGCCTGAATCGTATCCCAAGAAGCTCAGGGTACAAGGCAGGAGACACCCTGGATGAAAATGAACCTATTGCTGCGCACTTTCACACTTGCACACTCGTTCATACACGACAGGCACTTTGGTAATGCCAGTCACCCTACAACACATGTCTTTGGACTGTAAGGGGGAACCAGAGCACAAAGAGGAAACCCACCAAGTACCTGCACACACAGACCGAACGCTCAACTCTGATTCGAACCTTTAGCCCAGGAGGCAACAGTTCTGAGCCAACCTTATTATTATTATTAATAATAATAATAACTACCACATCGTGGTGTTTATTATGATATGTAATATTTGTATATATATATATACAATATATATATCCAAAATTATATATCATAAGAAACACCAAGCTGTAATCACCAGTCAACACTGTCTATCATAGCTATCACCCCACTATATTATTATTATTATTATTATCATCATTATTATTATTATCATTATTATTATTATTATTGTTATTACTACTCATCCCTTCTATCTATCTATCTATCATATATAGCACAAAGCTGTGTCATAAAAAAAAATGTTTCCTCTGAATTACCAAATCAGAATTCATGTAGTGTAGCAGTAATTCAGTTCTATTACAGCTATCTTTCCATTAACTTGCTATATTATTATTATTATTATTATTATTATTATTATTATTATTATTATTGATTGTGATCTTTCTATCTATCTCTATCTATCTATCTGTCTGTCTTAACTCGTGATTATTACTGTCATTGAATGGTCCATTTACACGCAGTGTCTGTCTGTCTGTCTGTCCTAAAAAACTTGTTTAATAAATGACTTGTACCATCCCTGATACATTTCAGTGTCAGTTTTCAGAAGGATTAAAGACCCGGATCATTTTATTAACATTTGCGGTGCAGCTCGCCATCACATACGCAAACATCATCAAGTGCCACGCGCGCGTGTGAGTGTGCGCGTGTGTACGTGCGTTTGCGTCTTTCAGGAGCTGGACTTTGTTCATATCGCTGTTGGGGTTTTTTTTTTTTTTTTGCTTTTTTTTTCTTTCTTTCTTTCTACAGAAAGCGCTGGAGTGGAGTCACTCACCTGAGAACAGCAGCTGCATGAAGCACAAGCCCGTCAGGTCCATCCTCTGTGCCTGGAATCAGGAGCTCTAATCCCGACTCATATACGTTCCGCTCATATATAATCACGACTCCGGCTGAAGTCCGATCGGCTGGAGATTAGAAACAGACTGGAGTCCGAGCGCTTCTCGGATCAGACGCACGGCAGAGCAGAGAGTTACACAGGTTTACTGAAAGTTCCCCATGCCGGGGCTTAAACAAAACACACACTACTCTTAATAACACACAGAGCCACAAACGAGGCGAATCTCATACTGTCAGCACATCACAGCTGCAACAGCGTCAAACTCATCACACACACACACACACAGAGCGAGAGAGAGAGAGAGAGAGAGCGCGTGTGTGTGCGCGCGCGAGCGTGTTTGAGACAGGAAGAACGTGCGCGCCTGTGCGCGTGTGTGTGTGTGTGTGATTGTAAGAGAGTGAGAGCGTGTGAGGCTGAGAGACAGAAAACGTGTACGGGAGAGACAGTAAGAAAATAAGACAGGTGCAGCAAGTCTAGACGAGGATTGGGAATCGTTTGAATGTGGCCCTGAAATCAAAATCAGAGATTTACAGCTTTTTCTATCTGTATCTTTTAGATATACACCTAGAATAAAAACAAAAAAGTGTTTCATTTTTACATTTTTTTAGTTTGTCTCCTATGAAAAATGCTGGAGGAAGTTTATTGATTATTATTATTATTATTATTATTATTATTATTATTATTATTATTATTATTATTATTATATACAGTACAGACCATACTGTAAGACCCATGAATTTTAGCACGTAGATGCCCTACATCCCCTAACTCATGAGCGAAAAGAAAGAGAAAGGAAAATCTTTTTAATCTTTTTATTTCTTTACTTATTTTTACCATCCTTGACTCAGGACGAATCACCTGTCTAGGTTCTGATCACTTCCATCTGTCTATAAATTTTCCATCATTTTAAATATTCGTCAAATCCTATCGTTTTAAACTTCTCTTAGACAGCTTGTCAGATCCGGACAGCACAAATTATCAAAAGAAAGTTCCTAGACTAGACTTTTTGTCTAGACAATATTCATATAGATATGTCGCAGTCCATATCCATTTAATGACCTATATTATCAAGTCCAATTTTAACAAACTTTGGTAAACCCATAAGAAGGGCATTAGGAGGATATTTTCTCATCGTCTGTACCGCTTTATACTCATGAGCCAAATGACAGAGAATTTTATTTTTTTTTTTTTTTGGCTCAAGACAAATCAACTAGTTTAGGTCCTGATCACTTCAATCTATCTAAATCTTCCATCACATTGAGTTTTTATCAAAACTGTAACGTTTTAAACTACTCCCAGACGGCTGGTTTGATTCCCATGAAACCTTGTCTGGATAACTGTCAGATCCCCATAGCAAAAAATAATCAAAAGAAAGTTTCTAGACAGGCGGCACAGTGGCTTAGTGATTAGCCCTGTTGCCTTGCACCTCCAGGGTCCGGGTTCAATTCCTCCCTCAGCGTCTGTGTGAATGGAGTTTGCATGTTCTCCCCATGCCTGGTGGGTGTTTCAGTCTGTGTGAGTTTTACAATGCAAACTTGTGGTGATCTTGTGGCTGCTGTAAATGTATGAACTTGTTAAAACTCCTCAGTCAATTGCATAAACACACTGTATATGATGAATTCATGTTCATCAGGTGAAGAAATTATCACAGGAACAAAAACGTTTCCATTAGTATTTTTCACTTCATTATATAGAGTGAAGTGACAAAAGTGGAAAGTGTATTCTCTCCAATAATGGCAACTCACTCTTACATAGTGGAGTCTTTATCCACTTATCTGCTGTTAACGTAAGGTAACTGATAATACATTTTCATGCATTATTTGTTGTCTCGCATATTTTTATTTGGAGGTAAAATGTTATTTCATTAACACCAGATACCTACTATATTCAGTCTGAGGTGCCACTTTGGCGTAATGGTTAGCACTATGGCCTCGCACCTTCACTGTCAAGAAGATTAATATCCAACCATTTCAAAATACTGGTGCACATGATTTTATTTGACTTACTTCTCCTAGCACATTGTATTTTTCCAGTTGTTAATCATGTTCACAATCCAAAAAACACGGCAGGCACATGATCTCCATAAGATTGCATTGTAAAACTCACACAGACCAAAATACTGCATCCTATGATACGAGATTGCACCATTTTAGTGTCCGCTATAAGTCAAATTAAATGGTTAGTCTAGTCTGTTTGGCCAAGGAAGGTGAAATTTGTTGTGCATCTCCTAGCAGCACAATGCACCATTCGCTAAAATATTATTTGAAACAATCAACAAACAAGACTCCCAACATCAAATCAATATTCAGCAGCTTGTAATAACCTATGAGTTAACCCTGGTAATTGCCCTATGTAATAGGCAGTTATCATGAAACTTGGTGTACACATATGTCAGAGCACTCAGCCATAAGGTGGCACTATAGAAACCAAATTTATCTTTGAGTCTACAACTCATTAACGCTGCTAGAAAAAATATATATAAATTCTACTTTCATGATTGCTCGTCCTTCGGATGATATAATTAGTCTGAAAACACATAGTTTTTCAAAATCTGTCTAGAGTGTAAATATAATCATCACAAAATGTGGTGGTTAACCTCTGTATTAACCCTGGGTGAAAAGTTATGAAAAAAAAAAAAAAACAGTTGATAGGTCAAGCCATTTGGCTTATAGAGACCAATAAACATTCAGAGTGTAGTCCCAAGTAAAATGAAGAGTATGCAAAGTAAGATTCGCACAAGATTTAGTCTGCTTAATTGAAAGAAATGCAGTCCACTAGGGATCCACAGTTGTTTCTACCAATAATTTATTTTTAAACACATTTTAGATTTCTTTCCAATCTGCACAAAAGGGAATACTTTTTGTTATGTAGGCTTTTTCTATTATGTGATTAATGCAAACTTGTTGTGTTTGGTTGAATCTTATTGTGTTTCCAATATAATTAATGAGCTTTTTCTTTGGTGTAAAATTAATTATTCTTTTTTTTTTCATACAATTAGTATGTCCCTTCTCCACACATTCTCCAAATTTCAGGAAATTAGTGCAGTATGAATCACAATAACCCTTAAAATGTATAGCTCAGTTTTTATGTCTTATAGACTGTATTATTCATTATTCAAAACTTTTATATATACAAAGTGTGATGACTGTATAATGATGACTTATCCCATGTTAATTTTATCCTATTAACGGGTCTTTATAATGTATATGCCATGCCCCCGTTGGATGGGTCATGCTCAACAAAGGCACTTTGTTAGTAGCAAATATTGTTCATCAGAGCGATTTCCTGCTCATCATTCCCTTTTCCAGGCCATCTTGAAGAAAATAATTCGAGTGACATTTCGGAGCACTAACCAATGTGAAGCTGTTCGATGCCAGGAACATTTTTCTACTGCAGACTGATTGAGAATGTGATTCTCTATCTATAACATGTTGCGGCTTCTCCATCATTAACAGTAAGAAATAATGATTTATCATAAAATGTAACATTTAAGGGTGCTTACACAGTAGGCATCATTGGTTTGTAAGTATGAGCAAGTACTGTACAATTGCTCCATCTTTCCCTCTCCCCTCCTGGCTAGTTTCCAAATTAGTAATATTCAGAGGTGGGTAGTAACGAGTTACATTTAGTAACATTGAGCAACTTTTTGAAAAAATTTACTTCTCTGAGTAGTTTTCCTGCGCCATACGTTTTACTTTTTACTTTTTCCAAATTGCCCAAAGTGTGTGAATGAGTGTGTGTGAGTGCGTGTATGTGTGTGTACCCTGCGACGGATTGGCACCCTGTCCACGGTGTACCCCGCCTAGTCCCCTAAGCCTCCTGGGATAGCCACCCGCGACTCTGAATACAGGATAAAGCGGTATAGAAGATGAGTGAGTGATAAGTGAGCTACTCTTACTTGAGATAATTTTTTGGCTACTCTACCCACCTCTGGAAATACTGCACCCTAGTATGCTTGCATAGTTACAATCTCTGATATAGTAGGCGACAGTATGCACCTAGTTGGTTTTTGAGCCATCAATAAACACAAAAAGAAGAGAATAAGGAAATCAACATTTGTGCCATGCCTAAAATGACAGATTTTTTGGTAAAAAAAAATGTCAAGAATAACCCTCTCACAAGTTTTTCCACTTAAGCAGTTCAGAGGATTAAATCAGTGCATGCTGCATGTATCTGCATATATCAGAGGAAGCAGACAGGATGGATGCCATTACATTCTAAACAGCTGTCCACTTCTGTGTTTAAATACGGCTGGCTTTCATATTTAATTTAAGTATGCTGTACCATCCCAGAAGACACATTTTCAACTGGACGTTACAGTGTGTTGATCCATGCCCAGACATGGGTTGGGGTCAAGTGTACTCGGATCGATGCCGAATAAGTTTGCAAAACTCAAGAAATTTGAGGTAATCAGTTACAACCATTTTTTCTAAGTAATGATGTTTCCAATTTTTGAGTTTGTTGTACTCATTCATATTAATCATCGTTCTTTACTTGTATTATTGAGTAGCCTAATTTATACTATTTAATAGCAATTATCTTTTTTTAGTTGTTGCAAATTAAATTAATTGTGCCCTGTTGCCCTGATGACATCAGAAACAAAATCACTAGTCTGAAAGATTTTAAGTTGGTTGGAACTTTAAGGTTCCACCAGTTACTGTTACTTAAGTACTTAAAGTTACTTAAAATATCAAATTTGTTCAGCTAACTTGAAAAGTGTCATTTCTACAAACTCATAAATACCAAAAAGTTCTAAATACTCATCGAGGTCTATTAATTTGAACTAATTGTAATTATGTAAGTTAACAATTCTCAATATGTTTAATTACTTTGAGCATTAGGGTTTACAGAGTAAGATTAAATATGATTCATCAATTTAATTAAATTTCACTACATTTAAGTCATTAACCCAGATATGTCATTTGCTGATATGAACAACTAAAGAACAGCTCAGTTATTGTTTGATTTTACCCTGTGTAACAATACAGTTATACAGTTATACAGTAACATAAACAAAGTTAAGATGTTTCAGTTATCAGCCTACCACCCAGATGTATCAGATGTTCCCAAGTGACAACTCTGCATCTGTCCATCACAAAGCTCAGTGTGACCCCTGTTATACCTCTTGTCTAAAAGCCACCAATAGGGGTAGAAAGGTAAATAAAAGATGACATGAATCTAAGGATACAACTATTGTATTGGCAATGATGAAACATAACAAAACATGTTAATGGAGCAAACAAAATATCATTCCCAGAGCTTATTTTCTACAAAAGATGTAATTAATGTTGAAAGAGGAATGGTGTAATATTCTTGAATTGCAGTTCTATCGTTAGAGAAAATCTTCTGGGTAAAATCTGACATGTAGAAGACCTTATCACACATTCTGTTACAGAATTCGTCAGAGATTCTACTGAGATCATTTAGTACGACGTTAAATACCTGCTGAAATCCTACAGAGAGAGAGAGAAAAAAAAACTTAAATTGACCCCTATATGTTTAGCAACTAAACATTTTTCCTTTTCCGCCCACATTTTACATTTTCATGTCTTCATATATAGCTACCGGTACCGTAGGCTTTTAGTGAGGCAGATGTCTCAAGTACCTTTGCAATTCAATGCATGTTTATTGCTTGCAAATTATAATTATGATGAAAGGGCTCCGAAAGATGCGTCAGCAGCACATATCAAAAAATGTTGAAGACATTTGATGAGGCTTGCTAGATACGTACAAATGGACAGCTGCTGAAGTGGTGTGGATCAGCCCATGTGATTTACTTCGACAACTTGTGTGGTGATTTGTATCTTGATTTCAAGACCAGATCCTGTGAAAAGGTTTGCTGATGTGCTTATGAGAACGCAGTTGCAGAACGCGCTTAACGTTCAAACTGCATACACTGGATTAATCAGCAGCCGGTTTAGGCCATTGCAGCACAAGGCCACTCTCATTATGAAAGAAACTTGCTGTTATATGGAGTTAAAACTCTTTGCTATGAGGTAGCATACATAAAACTGCTCTGCAAGTTCAGCCTTAGGCAGCTAAATTGATTGTTTCTTTAAAGGTGGGTCTACAATTGATTTCTGTGAATGTGGATGTATATTTCAGTATGCCTGTCTTGGTTCTTAATTTACTGCGCAGTTCAATAATCTCAGTGCATTACCAGTAACTGTCCAAATTTTATTTCTTTGGGAAAAAACTGTTACTTTCCAAATTATGCTATTTTTCAAAACACAATACCATTATTATTATTTGTTTATTTTCCAAATGTCAAAAAGATTACCCTTGCGATGGATAATACTACTCGAGGTTATAAGGTTCTGAATAATAATTGCATTATTTTGCAATATAATTGAGACTAACAGAGTATTTTAGAAACGCCTATGTTACAATGTATTATCAATTCATTATCACCTTTAACTGTATTTAAATTCCAGAAAGAGAAAAATTTATTTCTACTATAATTCATAGACAAATTGTCCCTAAAGAATAGGTATACCTTTTGTGATAGATTCCACAGTAGACCTAATGATTTAGATAGGGTCTTACACTCATTCATTGTCTATACTGTTTTATCCTGTATACAGTGTCGCGGAGGGCCTGGAGCCTATCCCAGGGGCATGAGGCAGGGTACACCCTGCACCCATCCATCACAGTGCACAAACACATGCATGTACTCACATGCTTATTCACACACTCCAGGCAATTTGGGAATTTTGGGAAACTGTGGGAGGAAACCAGAGTCCCCCCAAGGAAACCAACCAAACACAGGGAGAACTCCATGCACACAGCGGAGGGAATCGAACCTGAAAATTCATGACTTATTGTATAGAAAAAAACAAAAGGTTACACAATCATTCACTCACTGCCTCACCAGTTATCATGTACAGGGTTGAGGGAGGCCCGGAATGTATCTCAGGGGACTCCAGCATGAGGCAGGGTACACCCTGGATAGGGTGCCAATCCATTGCAGGGCGCAAGCAAACACACACACATGCTACAGGCAATTTGTAAATGTTAATTAGACTAATATGCATGTCTTTGGACTGTGACAGAATATTCACCTAGTATGGAGGAGAAAATGCAAACACACCCAAGGCAGAAATTGAACCCTCATCCCTGGACGTGCAAGGCAACAGTGCTAACAACTATGCCACCGTGCCACCAACAAAAGGTAAGAGGGTTAAGTGTATTCTTAGTATTTGTACATTACCACCCTCAGTCCTTTGAATTTGTACAAACTTTATTTTAGTTTGTTATAAAGGCTAATTTAAAATAGCATCTAAAAACCTCATTCAGCTTTAATTTTCAATACACAACAATTGTTTTAGCAGCATGCTAGAGTTCGATGCTATTTTGGGCCTATTTCAAATTCTGTATGAGTTTTTTGTTGTTTTTGACAACGCCACTTTCTATACGCTGTGCACTTTACAAAACTAATTAAATAAATATAGAATACATATAATAATATCTAATATATAAATAAATATATAGATGTCATACAAGTATGCTTAATAATAAAAGCCAACAGTAAACAACTGCTGACAGTATGAGTTCCCCTTATTTTGGTTTTTGTACGCTGACTAAGTAGCACATGAACAAGGCTTATTCCATCAATTAATAAGCAGCTCTCTCCAAAAATCACCTATTCATTACAGCTAATTGAAGTCTGGAGTTGCCAAAGTGCTTTAAAATCAAATTGCACGGTTGCCCTTCGCCTTCCTGTAGGCCATATGGAAACACTATCTGACACATGTTGCAACCAGTGAAAACACCATATGCATACTTAATGTGTTTACACAATTTTTTTTTCATTCCTTCTACAGATGAGTTTATATCTACAGTATAACTCGCTGATTGTTTCCCTATAAGATAACCATGCGAGAATATAGAAATATATCCTTAACTGTTTAGATAAGTAAATTTTCATGGAATTGTTTACTGAGAAAAAAAGAATGTTGACTGGTTTATTAGAATTCTGTCAGAAGCACCACTACACAGGAACATCATGGCATGTAACATTAACATTAAGAATATGTCATGACTACTGTGATGTGTAGCTACAGTAGGTAAATAACATTCCCTAGATTATATCGTTGTAAAGCAGTTAAAGAGAATATATATATATATATATATATATATATATATATATATATATATATATATATATATATATATATATAAAAAGGATAAAATGTGCTCTGATTGGAAAAAAACATCAATCTGCTTACCTCATTAAATATGCGCTGCAGTATTTTTCTTCCTTACAAAAGAATGATTTTTTTTTCTTTTAATGATTTATTATAGAGGGAATTCTTGTGTTCTTTGCAAAATGTTTCATTAACTCGAACAGATGTATGTAATCGTTCAGTTTGTTTAAATCTAAATGAAAGCACTCCATATTTAGCAGTAAACCCATCACAGTGGCATTATGCATTTCTTCAATTTCAGGGCTCAATTAATGTTTCTCAGTGTGTGTGTGTGTGTGAGTGTTTTTTTTCCCCCTTAGGTCACCAAATTGAATTTAGACACATGCCACATCACATTAGAAATTTAATTTGAAATCCACTTTATACATTTTGCTATAATTATTAATCACACTTTGATAAGAAAACAAACAAACAAACAAACAAACAAACAGAACTCTTTCTGTTCACTGTGGCTAATTTTCAATTCCATCCTTTTGTAGTGTTTTTTCACTAAAAAGCATTTTGCTCCAGGCCTGAGAAAGCAGCTTGGTGATCTGTTCAGAATTGGTATTCAAATGACTCGGTGTGAAAAACTACATATGAAGACGGGCTTCGTTTCAGAAGTCGACCACAGCATTTTGAAGTGCTAAAAACCTCCGCCGCTCGGCTTCAATTAGAACCAGATGAGTTGCCGCAGCAGTGACCGCAGCACACCCGAGCAGGAACCGCCACTTACTTTTCCCATCACTCGGCCAACCTCTAACCTTAAACTTTCCCAAATTGGAGAATTAAAGAGCGGCCGCATTATTCCGACGCATTAAAATTATGTTCCAATGCGTCCTCGAAATGAGTCACCTTTTATGACCACTGCTAAACACATGCTGCCGAGGTCGTAAAACATGTTTAGCGCCGGATCGCACATAAATCAGATCCTTATTGAGGGTTTTGCTGGGGTGTTAAAAAAAAGTGTGTGGAGCACTGAGACATCCACCCTTTCCTCTGCTGGCTGATTCCCATCCCTCAATGAAACGCTCTCGCTTTTATGATCTTTTACGTTCACGATGCAATCTGGGAACACTGAGGACAAAAAGAGAGAGAAATCCTTCATCCAGGAGACTTAAAGAAGATCAAATATTGATGCTTACTAAAAACATGTCAGAGAAAACCCGAGATCGGGATCATGTGGTGTGTGTGAGCCGCAGGGCAGAAACGCAATCTGCTAATGAAATGTAGCCTGTACTGGAACGTCTACGCTGCTTCTGTCGGTCTTTCTCCGTCTTTCTTTCTTTTGACGCTGTCTCTGTCTCTCTCGCCTGTCTCTTTTCTCTCCGTCTGTCTTTCTCTATCTCTCTTTTTTCTTTCTGTCTGTCTCTTTGCACCTGTCTTTATCTCTATCTCTTTCTTACTTCCTTTTTCTGTCCTTCTCTTTTCTCTGCCTGTTTGTCAATCTGTCTTGTTTTGTTTTTTCTTTACCCATTCTCTGTCTCTTTTTTGCTTTGTCTTTCTCTCGCTGTCTCTCTCTTTCCCACTCGCTCTCTCTTTCTACGCCGTACTGTCTTTTGCTACCTGTCTCTTGTCTGTCTCTGTGTCTCTGTCGCTCCTTATCTGTTTCTTGCTTCCTTTTTCTGGCATCCTCTTTTTTCCTGTCTTTCTGTCTTTCCCATTCCATGTCTCTGTCTTTCTCGTCTTGTCTCTCTCTTTATATCTCCATGTCTCTCTGTCTCTTTTCTCTCCCTCTTTGTGTCATTTTCTCTTTCAGTCTGTCTCTTTGCATCTCCCTTTATCTCTTCCTTATTTACCTTTTTTGTCCATCTCGTTTTTTCTGCCTGTTCGTCAGTCTCTTGACTCACGTTTCTTTACCTATTCTCAGTGTCTCTTTTTTGCTTTGCAAATTCCATGTCTCTATCTTTCTTGCCTTGTCTTTCTCTATCTCCACATGTCTCTCTGTCTCTGTCTCTTTGTCTGCCTGTCTTTTTCTCTGTCACTTTCTTATGTTCTCTCTCTCTCTCTCTCTCCCTCTTCGTCTCTCTCTCTCAGGGTTGGGTCTGTGTTTTATCTGTGACCAAGCTTTAAATATTTTCAGACATCCCTCCTTTTTGACCCCCCCCCCCCCCCCCC
>JAAGKR010008475.1:19630-31158 GCA_011419295.1 Clarias macrocephalus
ACGGTGGGACTTTGCCACGGAATGTGTGAAGCTTAGAAGTTGAGGTTATAGGCCCCTACACACACACACACACACACACACACACACACACACACACACACACACACACGCACGCACGCACACACATCCTTGTCTTCAACACTACATGTCCTCTTCCCTCGTCCACTTTTGATGTTTTGATGTGGTCTTTAATGTGGCTCATCTGGATGACTTGTCTACTTCCACTGTAGCGTTTCACACAAAACAATAATCCAGACACAATATTTCAGACAATGTAAAATCACACATTGTTCTCATCATCAGGAAGAAGTAGGTAATGAATTCGTTCTTTGTTACACTTTGCCACACAGAAGGACTCATTTAAAATAAAATCAAGCATGAGAGTTTGACCTCGCAAACTATTGAATTGATTAATATTAGCATTAAAAAGACAAGTCGGTGTGTGTGTGTGTGTGTGTGTGTGTGTGTGTGTTGTACTGAGTGATATTTCTCCAACCCTTAATACCAAAATTACAGTTTGAGCACAACATGTAATTACATTTCATCTTTACAAGCTTGTTGTGATGAAAAATAATTACATAAAAATGCTACGCGTCAATATCGGCTGAAAGGACAGCGCCTGATGTAAAAGGCAACATCCGCTCCGAGCTCGGCCCGTAGCTCTTTAAAGGACATGTGCAAAGCATTGTGGCAGAAGGTTTGAGGCGAGATATTACAGAAACCCAAACATTCCTTTCCTCCCACAGGAAAGCTTCGCCAGGAGAGTTTCGCATTGGATTATTCGAAACCGGTGGCGTATCTCATGTAATTCCTGTTTCATGGCATTTTCAGCAAATTTCTTCCAGCCTGGTTTTTGAGAAGACGTCATCTCAATCCATAACAAATCCTGAACCCTGCTTTTCCTCCAATCTGCCAAATGTTGACCCTGTCTGGCTGCAAATGTCAGCACATGTGGTTTGTTATTTTCTGCCTCCTAATTGGGATCGGTTAACACTGGTTAGCGTCATCCGTAACGATGATTAACTGCAGCATGATATGGAAGCAGCCGAATGGGATATTGGTCTTGACTTACATAGCAAACTCAGAAAAATGTTTCGATTTAGCTGTTAAAAATAACATCACAGCATAATTATGGGATAAAAATAAAAATGATCCACACTCTGGCTTAGTTATTTAAATTTTCTTTTAGAAAAGACAAATTGTTTTTTCTTACATATTGTCCATCTGTCAACAAGCTTTCGTATTCCCTCATTTAAAAAAAAAAAAAAAAAAAGGTTTTAGGCTGAGCAGCGAGCCATGAATGCACTGCCGTCTTCACTTCTTCATCAGAAGTGAATAGTCCTCCTCGTAGGGCTGCTTTCAGGGAACCAAACAGGTAAAGTCTGATGGAGCATGATGAGGACTATAGGGAACAAAGTTTTTGCAGAATGTCGACAGTGTGGGCAGAAGAGTGGATCGTCATGCAAGGTCACGACGCCCTTGGATAGTAGTCTTTTAGGCTTCAGCTCTTCAATAAGCATCTCACTGTAACATGCACTGTTGATTGTGGAACCGTTTTCCTGATAATGTTCCAATACTGGCCCTTAAGATGGGAATCCCAGAAAACTGTAAGCATCAAATTTCCAGCTGATTTTTCAAACTCAACAACTTTTTCTCAGTCGGCGATTGAGGATGTTTACATTCCATACTCGGCACCAGGTACACCCTCAGACAACAACAACAACAAAAAAAAATCATCAATGCATGCATGCTGATCTTCTTTCTTGCGAATCACAAGTGGTGCATCCATTTTTGCTTGCACCGCAGTTACAAATGAACTGATGTAACACGTTCACATTTGCACATGATTGACTGGGGAGACAGTAGAGTTGAACGGAATGTGCTGATAAGACCGTGCAGTCAAGAAAAGGTTTAATTCAACTGGAGTGTGGATAATTTTTGACTCACCCTCGTACATGGTCGAGGGGCGGAATGGTGACCTTTTCTCATGAATGAATTTCTCATTTTGGCTCCTGTACCTGTTCTGTCATTTGTTTGTTGCCTTACTGTGTTTTCTTTTTCAGCGTTTACTCTCTTTTATTTAGTCTGTTTGTACCATATTTTGTCTCTGTATAATTTCAAAGTTTTATATACAGTATATAATTTGTGTGTGGGGGGGAGGGGGGGGCATAAAATGATTAATAGAACACATCAAGATAGTTTTTGGAACATTTGTCTGTTGTTTGTGCATCACGTAAACAACTGAACAAATTTGAAATCGTCTTCACAGTTATATTTTGGCTGTACGCAGGAAGAGAAGATGTGCTACTTTGAAATTTGAATGGAAAACACCTTTATTCCATAAAAAAAATCGACCTTGAAAAAAATCATTAGTTCTTCTTAGAATTCAACAGATGGCGCTGTACATTTTTTAAAAGTCCACGTGAACGAGGTCTCATGCACCTCTAGTATATAAGAGTGGTTTGAATTTCATAATGGTGAGTTCATTAAAGTTATTATTGCTTAATTATTGAGTGAATTTTACCATTCAGATCTTTGTTATCTGTGTTTTGACACTGATTGTTGCTTGATTTTTGCTGGTTTTACATGGTATGATTTTTAGCCTGATTCCACGGTGGCAAACAAAAATCCAAATTTTTATTCATTGGTCCCAAGAACTGCGGACTTTGAACATATAATATTTTACGCTCAGTAGCCACAAGTGTACACTGTCGAGATCAAAAACAGACAACATTCAGGAAGCGTCAGAAATGTCTGATTAAAATCGCAGTGTGTAATGCACCAATAGGAGGACGTCATAGGATGATACAAAACTTATGAAATATTGTGTTATCGCCGAGCACTTCAGTCCAAATTTTATTAGGTCCATCTCATATAATGTGACAAACAATGAGCTTAAAAGACAGCTGGAATCGCCTGAGTTTAAAACTTGCATTTGCTTTCACCCCTGTTAAAAACTCTGATTATTAGTTCTGAATTTGCATACTGTAAATAAAACTCATATAAGTTTATGCATTGCATTACATCTTTACTTAGCCCAGGTTTGGAGGGAGCTGGCGTTTGATTTATTCCTCGCAAAGCTGCACTTGGACATTATCATTTGTCAAGGGAAGAGTGGTCAAGCATTACAACCTTGGGAATTTCATCTATGTACAAATATCAAACCTTCCAGTCTACCTCTAAGCCTTTTAAACCCTTTCTACCTGCCGTCATGCTTTAGAGCGAGTCTGGGTCTGCATGAGAATGAACCGTAGATTATTGCAGAGGCGATGTGCAACATGCGTGTAACTTCTCCATTATGTATTGGTCCAAGCTTTCTGTTATTGCATCTAAGTGGGCTTTCAAAGAAATTTGGAAAGAGACTTCAAAGCGTCTACATTAGAAGGACAGAAGATGAAACGTGCACTAGCTCCAAGATAATGGCCTTGCTTCTGAATAATGCTCACGCTTCACTTTTTTTTTTTTTTTTTTTTTTTTTTTTTTTTTTTTTTTTTGCCAGCACCAATAAATTACTGACATGAATCTGTGCAGTGAAGGAAAAAAAAAACACAAAAGAAGCAGAACAGACCCTCTAGGACAGTGTCAATACAGAGATAATACAGAAGAGTGTATGTGTGAAACACTTCAATTAAACATGTGAAGGATAGTAGGCAGTGAGGAAGATCACATCTTGTTTGGGGAAATTTCCCTTAATATATTCATTACACAGCTCGATGCTGCTGCTGCAGTTGTTACTCAGCAGTGAGCTTGTCATTTTTTTTTTGTCCTCTTCCATTTCCATCAGCTGTGCTTATCAAAGCGTGAAGGACACAGACTGATCAGCGCCATGGTGTCACCGGATAAACACTATTATGTTGAAGCAAACAAGTCAGTGGTGTTGTCGGAAACTTTCCCGTAATTAGTCTGCCATTCTCATTACCTACAGATGAACCATTCAAACATCCAGTCAACTCATTTCCAAAAGGTGGAACGTTATTGTCGGATTCATCGTTGTCTGAGAAATTTTGCACTCCGCTAATTTTATTCACAGCGTTAAGCCTCGTCTCTCTTTGGAATTAGCGAGCGCGATGTCAAACGTGTAACGTTTCAACATGAATAAAATCTCTCAGAGCCGCCTTTTATCCGAGAGCATGGCTAACATCATAACTTTAGTGCTGTTATGATTCCAGTGAGTCCAAGTCCCATGTTCCCTTAGATCGTGTATGGGCTTTTGTGCCAGATTATTAATTTAACAAACAATGTTGCTTTGTGGGAAGTGTATAATTAATAATTCATAGTGATACTGTAGTTAAACATTTAAAGCAGATAACACCTTCTCCAGTGAAGTTAAATTCCTGCCATAGAATAAAATAATACAAAAATATTCATAATATATACTTAGCATTAGTACCTCTCGTTGACAGTAAATATTTTTTTTTAATCTAAAAATAAGCTGATCAGCATCTGACACATAACTGCCCATAAAGAAAGGATTGGAAAATACTAATAATCATAAAATATCATATGGTAAATGTGGTATCACATCAAATTAGCTATTAAGATATATGCATATTCATGGTTCAATAAGCTCTGTTTTGATACAGCAGCAACTTTTTCATGGTTCTCTGGTTCTGGTTGCTGAGATATGGCCAGTGCAGGTTTGTTTATTATGAGCGCCTTGGAAAACTCCATCTAAATCCCATTTTAGAAATATTTCAATTAGGGTAAGGACTTCTTACTCATGTAGTAAGAAAATGGGAACCTCAGACTCATTTTGACACTAGGATTTCCCTGCTATTCCTGAAAATAACATCACCAGCAGCATCTTGGATAGTGTTTTTTTATTTTTTTAATTTTTTTTTACATTTTTTAAAATGATGAAGGATCAGGAAGGTAAAGTATTTATCAATGGATTTCTGACAAAATTGAATATTTGATCCATTTTACTTACTGCACACTATTGGCCATAGCTTAATATATACAGCCTACTATACGCAGTGTTTATTATCTTAGCAGAAAAAGCATATTCGGTTATTGGTTTAGCATACTAGCATATTAGGTCTCGAAACCTGCAACAGCTATGATAAGCAACTATTTTTTTTTTTTTGTTGTTTAAAGTTTTTTTTAAAGGTGAGTATGTAACAGCCCTTTAGCTTCCTGGTACATTACGACGATGATGGCTAACGAGTGTGTGCGAGAATATTACATGCTATTGCTAACACCAGACACATGTCCTTCTTGCTGATCCTGAAACTGCACATGAGACTCTACATTGTAGAAAAGGATACAGAGTGTTGATAACTAACATAACCAGAATGCGAAACTCAAACCACCATCCTTCAGACAGTCACAAAAGTGAAAGCATAGCCCGAAAGCTAATGTTGCATAAGATATATGTAATTTTATTACAATCCAATGCACAGCTTTTGTTACAGTACGTGTTTGCTTGTTACTGCATATGCTGCTAAGAGTCAAGCAGGGATAAAGCACATTTTAAGGCAATGCTTACTACAGACCTGCCACCCTGCAAGGCTTTCTTGAAGTACCCCGTTTAACAACCATTACACTATAGGAATTGTTACACTGTAAAATGTAGAATGTAAAGGTTTGTAGACTAAAAGATGTGAAAGGTTCAATAACCAAAAAGGGAGACAAATTGAGAGAGATTTACGTACTGTATATACAGTATGGTCGTGTATGAGTCGGAGCTGCTATCCATATGTGGGATGATCCCGGAACATCTGGGAGAGGTGGGATGGCATGAAAGTATTTCATGAAAGCACATGTGTAAATTTGTTGTAGCCTAGCATTTTTTTTTTTTTGTCTATCATCTAGTGGTATGAGACAATTATTCCCAATGTAATTCCTGAGACAAAATTTGACACTAGATTGCAGATTGTGCTCTTATTAAAGTTACAGTTTTAATGACCCATGACAAAAAACAAAGAAATGAAATCTCCTGACACACAGTTTTG
Organism: Clarias macrocephalus; assembly: GCA_011419295.1. Classification (NCBI taxonomy): domain Eukaryota; kingdom Metazoa; phylum Chordata; class Actinopteri; order Siluriformes; family Clariidae; genus Clarias; species Clarias macrocephalus. The sequence goes on from JAAGKR010008475.1 coordinate 25,585, forward strand.
TGGTAAAGGTTCATGATGAAATGTGCCTGAAATGCAATGTGTGTTTCTCTCCATATTAAAATCACCCAAGACATGTTTTAAATAGCATTTCATTTCTATACGGAGAAATAAATGTCAATCGATGTGACATTTGAACTGAAAGAAAAAAATGTCTTTAGACAATAACAGAGGTGCAGAAACACTGGAATCATTTACCTATCCACTTTTGCCTACACGTCTGCCCCATCAACAAATCCTGATGACATGAATATGCAAATTGAAAATGCTCCCAACAGCGATGAACAGTTTAAATGACCGAAAGTGATGTTTGATGAAAATTTCATGCAAATGCATTAGAGCAAACTCTTGGCCTGATGTACAGTAGGAATAATGTTTCATTAGTGGTATTGAATTGCGTTCTCTGTTTACTATTCCAATCCCTATGCCGGACACATACACGGCGGCTATTTTTGACATTATTTGACATCCAGAAGTAATGAAAAGCACTTGTGTCAAATGTACTTTGAAAATATTTGGTTGTGCTGTTCTATGCTGGATGAAAAGTGAACTTTACAACATGCTAGCGTAAATGTAGCTAAAGTCCATGTAGGTAACATTATATTTTGTTCAATTATTTGTAACAAATAAAAGAGTTTTGTTAGGTAGACATGTAAAGTTCTTCCTTTATTTATCACATATATATATTACTGCACAGTGTAATTCTTTATTCTTTGTATATCCCAGCTTCTTGTTAGTAGGCTGGGATCAGAGTGAAGGGTCAGCTGTTATATGGTGCCCCTGGAGCAGGCAGGGTTAAGGGCCTTGCTTAAGGGCCCCAAAAGCAGCAACCTTGCACAGCTGGGGCTCGAACACACTGAGCCACTACTGCCCTAAATGTTTTTATTGCTACATACAGTACAGTATGTAGTACCTCACTTTAATAGCAGTGAATATTAGATACAACAGTAATTTCATTCATTCATTCATTCATCATGCACCCAGGAACTCCAGACATCATGCAGCTACACACCTCAGTTAGGATGCCAATGCATTGCAGGACACCATACACATTCTACACACTCATTCGCTTGACTTGACATGGCAGATGCAGACATCCGATGATGTGTGACTGCTGTCACTCAAAAGTTCAGGACCGAAATTCCTACAGTTTTGTACCAGAGCCTCCAATAATAAAAGAAGACTCCATAAAACATCTCTTCCAGATTATACTCCTATAACCCACAGTATGAGATCAATCCCTGCTCACACAAATGAGGATGGGTTCCCTGTTGAGTCTATTTCTGTTTCAGGTTTTTTCCTATTGTCATCTCAAAGAGTCTTTCCTTACCATTGTTGTCCTCGGTTTGCCCATCAGGGACAATCTGACAATCTGATCATTGTGATTATTACATATTTTCTCATACATTTCTTATATATATATATAATTTTTTTTCATTTATTTATTACATGTTTTAAATAATGATCATTGTTAAATGTGCTATATAATGGAATTGAATAGAATTAAATTGATTTGAATCATAAAGCTGCTAGTCCACAGGACAAATTTCTAGGAAACCCATACGAAACCCACACAAACATGGAGATGACGTGAGAAACACCGCACTAGTTAAAGTTCAAATCCTAATGCTCTGAAGCAGTAACGGTCATTCTCAATCTTATGTTGCTAAATGATAATTAGCTTTGACAGACGTGCTTGCTAAGGTATTTGTCTGGCTAAAATGTTGCCTGAATGATGGAAGTCCTTAGTAATGGATAGCATGTTATTTTAGAAATCAACATTCTTTCAGTCTGGCAGAACTATCACAGTGTGACTGAGAGCTACACGTTAAAAGCCCTCAGCCTGCACCCTTCAACATTTTTCATTTTATTTACAGTGCTACAAACTATTTTTATTTATTTATTTTATTTCTGAGAAGAGTTATTTGTACAAAACCTTCTCAAAATGAGTCTGAGAGCAATATAAGGACAGTCGTTCTATTGTATTGTTCCCCATTAGCATCTACATAAGAATCAGCAATAGAGAGCTGTTAAGGCACTTGTTAGTTAGTTTACAGTGCTTGTATTCATCATAAAACACTCGATCAGCCATAATTATGACCCCTCCCCCCAAATATTGAGTAGGCCCCAGCGCCATTTGCCACCGAAACAATAACCACATACATTGTCTGACATCTTTCTATTGGAACCAGCATAAACTTTTTCCTCAATTTGAGCTACAGTAGTTCTCCTATTGGATCAGATTACACAGGCCAGCCCCTCACTCCCCATGTCCATCAGTGAGACTTGGCCACCCATGAACCTGACGCTAGTTTTCTTCCTTGGACCACTTTTGGTAAGTCCTGACAACTTCAGACTGTGAACATCCCACAAGAGCTGCAGTTTTAGGGTTGTTCTGACCCAGTTGTCTAGCCATCACAATCTGACCATTCTCACAGTAGCTACATTTTCATTATGTCTTTAAAATAACGGCTGTAATTGGGTGGGATATATTAGGCAGCAAGTGAACTTTTTTTTTTTTTTTTTTCTGAACTTGATGTGTTGAAAGCATAAAAAAAATGGCCACGCATAAGGATTTGATCAACTTTTACAAGGGCCAAATTGTGATGGCTAGAGGACTGGGCCTGATCCAACAGAAGCACTAGTATAGATCAAATTGATGAAAAGGTTAAGACTGGTCATGATAGAAAGGTGTCAGGACATACAGAACATCACTGGTATGGTGGCAAATGAGGGGACCTACTCAATATTAGGCAGGTGGTCATATTGTTATGGCTGATCTGTGTGTTTTAGGCTCCTTTTATCTTTTCGTTTTAAGCATTCATGGATTCAGGGAATAGCAATGACTTCCTGGTTGTTTAGTCCTGGCCACCACGCCACTAAGATTCCAAAGATTGCTTCGTAATCATGATAGCATAAACTTCATGCTGGTCTCTGTACAGCTTTGCTGATCATTGTTCTTTTTGGTGCTCAATATACATTTAAATGTTGTCAGTGATATTGGATTAGACTAGAACGGACACTGATGTATTATGAACATTGACTGCTGTATAATTACTGAATAATTCAGTAACTTCTTTTCTGACCATTATTTAAACCAAAACTGCCATCGTGCAACCTCAGTGTTTTTTGATAGACGGCTGTAAAATGAAATTTTCACAGTGGCAGAGATATTACAAGCTGCAGTTGTGGGTCATTCTACAGAAAAGGTGGAATTTGAGTCATAAAAATCTCCTGAAGTGTTTCTTTTTTCAAACCTAGAACTTCTTTCATAGCAATAACTTACTTTTAAACTTTATGACTCCTCAAAAAGTAGAGGCCAATTTTTATTTTGGTATTTTTTTTATACATTCAACAACTAGTGTTACTTCTCTTCCTGGCAACACTAATGATGGTAACATCAATGACAATTTAGGGGGAAAAAAAAGCTATTTACAAAATGGCTTCCATGTGTAATATGATTTTCAGTTTAGTCAAAATCAATGAATTATTAGATGTAGTTTTTATAATAAAATGAGTAACGTCGATGAGAGTTTTAAAAGCTTAGCGTAAACTTGCAAAATAAATGATGACATTTCTAAACTAACGAACAAAGGCATCTAATATCCCTTTGGCATTTGTTCGGCTCTCTTCATTTAGTGACCTGTGAAGGGGAACAAATTGTCAAATTGTAAAATCTGTTTATTTCAAAATAAAATAATTTTCCTGTAACAATAAAACCAATGACATAGTTTGGGGTGACCGATATTTATAAAATGTTATTAATTATGATCAATTATTGTTTTGTGATTTTTGTGTTTAACTTATTTGATAAAGTATATGGTCCCACTTCCATGTAAGTAATAAGACATTTCTTGTACTTGGCCTTTAAAAAAAAAAAAAAAATGCTATAATAAAATATTGAACGTTAAAATAAGAAAATGTATTTCATGATTGTAAGTACATAGGATATTTTCTGAGTACATCTGCAAGTAGCATGTACAGTATGTTAATTGAAATGATTTTTGACACCAACATAAATAAGTTATAAATAACTTTGCAGCTTTCCACCATTTTTGTAGAATGGTACAGTATGAATAACCAATATCAACTCTTGATGTGAAAACAGTAATAAATGACTTTAATGAATGTGTAAATTACCAACAGCTTCAGAATTTCCATTTCAATAGTGTCTTTACAGTGATTAACTTATAAGAGATTAATTTAGCTTAAATTAGCTTCTATTCCTTTGCTATCATTAATTGAGGATATTATTTGTCATATTAACAATACAACACTGAAATATTGCCTACAATATGAGGTGGACTGAATGCTGGCTAAATTGCTCGTAAATCCGGGAGCCATTTAAAACTTGTTTGTGCCTGTGGAAATTTTGCATTTTTATTTATTTATTTATTTATTTTGTACATTTATTTTGTAATATACTGAGATATCACTGTATTTGAGCCTTTACGGATGATACACTACAGCCAAAATCCAAATCTGATTGATTAATGAGTGCGCAATCCTGTTTACAGAAATCATGCTACTTTAGAAACGTATAGGTTATTAAATAAAATAGGTTATTAAATGTGTACTGGATAATTTAACTTGATTTGGTATAACGGAGCTTTGATTTCACAAACTAACATATTTATACAGACCCTATAACAAAGTTGTCATGACTTTATTATTATTTTTTATTTAAATCTTACATTTAAAATTTTTCATATTCTTTGCCACCATTTCGGATTTTAGCTGTAGTGTTGTAAAAACACTATCCCTATGTAAAAAATATCATCATGTATAAGTCTTTGTAGTCTCTTGATGTGTGACCGGTCATATCAAGTCAGGTACTAAATGGCACTGTTCAGTTTTGCGCTATGGCCAATAGATTGCAGTAGGTGTATGAAATCTTCAATTTTGGTGAAATGAAGCTTCTGTTCAGTCTTCCTCAACCGTCAACAAAATAGAGAAAGATTGAATCCTAAATATTGTTTTAAAGCACTTAATGAACACTGTCCAAGTTACACTTTGGCAAAGTTGTTTTTAGGGGTAGCAGGGAAATCCTTATATCAAAATGAGTCTGAGGCTTCCCTCTTTCTTAAAAAGATTTCGATTGCATTTTTACAGGTATTTCTCATATAAAAATTTGCATTGGCCAGCAACTGAAAAAAATAATAAGAAGAAAACCTTAGTTGGGTGAAATAAAAACATTCTATTGTCAACCAGATCATTCCTCAGACGTTGTCTTTAAATTGGTCAGAACTCACTCTTTAAATGATATCTTTAAATTTCATACAAAAGAGGACCAGAAACCAGTCTAAAAAAATGTCTATGTATATCAGTATGTCTGTCTGTATGTCTGTTCAACCAGAATTTGTCACAGCACAAAACCAGTTTGTCTCATATGTTCTGAAACCTATTTAAACCATTTATAGCCCTATTTCTGGGGCTATTAAAAAAAAAAAAGCAGCAATGTGAAGCGCCACTATGAGAGAGTGTTAGAGCAACCATATCCACAGCAGTCCGAGGTAAGGGTGTGTAAAATATCCAACGCGAGAGCGCAAAAAAAAAAAAAAAAAAAAAAAATATATA
>JAAGKR010008476.1:0-31153 GCA_011419295.1 Clarias macrocephalus
TTCTGCTGACGCCTGGACCCAATTATATATGGCATTAAAAGACAGGTTTCCTCTCATCACTTGGCACCATGAACTCAGAAAGACCCTTTATGGTGGGAGAATTTCATAGACTTTGGATACAAATTAATATTTAATCAGATGGGGCTGTTTAATATTTAATATATTTTTTTCTTTTGTAAGATTTGGTGGCAGAAATCTCTCGGCAGCAATCTGTGTCAAACTTGACATGGAGGCGCATTATGCTGCCGTCTCCACACAGGTCCCTGTGCACTCTTTAATAGTCTGCAACTGAATCCTTTCTGTCTGTGACATCAAATTTTGCATGCAAAAAATATTTTGACATTGGCCTGTTCAGCTTTTAAGTTATGGTATTGACTGAGACTAGTACATTTGACTTGATTTTGTTTTGAACGAGTCAAGGTTAAGGTCAGGGACGACATCTTTGACCCTTTCCCCCTTTTATCATATTGGAAAGAAACCTGCACACCTTACAGTCGCTCGGGGAACAATATTGTCCATACAGTAAGTCCCTATGCTTCAGGAATAACATTGTTCTGCTCAGTACGTGTGCATGAATAAAATATCAACTAGATCCCTAATATGTGCAACGACATAGATTTGCCTGTAGCTGCATCGCCTCGGCGGGGCGAATCTGAGAAGATGTAATTATAGCATGGATCACGTCCAGGAAATATCACAGCAATATCTCATGTATATTGCGGCCTGTGAACATTTTCTTGATTAAAATTTTTAGTCTTTTGCATGCCAGGGTCACAAAAAGGTCATCGTCTTGTAAACGAATGCACCGTTACATCTATATGTTGCTGGGTTTTCGTCCAGTGCTGTGACCTGAGATCGCCTTTTTGGAAGAAAACAAAAATTGGATGCGATTGTTTGACATCTGGTTACATGATTGGTCAAGCAGAAGGCTAATGTGAACGCTTAAGACTTCATACAGGTTTATTGATGTCAAGCTTGTTTCTTTGACTCATGACCGATTGTGGTCTTTATTATCTAAAAGCTGTTCTGTGCCCCCCCCCCTCTTGGAACACTTGTTGGATTCAAACTCTAAAATCAGTTTTGCTGTACAAGTTTGGAGTTAGTGCCCTTGTTTGCATCTCTTCATTTAAAAAAAAAATTTTTTTTGCTTCGGCAAACCAGACAAAAGACGTGTCTCTCTAATCCTTTTCTTTTCGGACTCCAAGGTTGAAGGCGTGTGCCGTGTCTTTTCATGATCAAAGGTGTTTGGATTGCGCCTTTGCATGAGAGGTGTCTCTTTACTCTCATCACTGGGCTTTGTTTACCCAGACCCCTCCCAGTTAAAGATTTGTCAAGGAGGAAGTATAGGACATCACTACCTGTTTGATGTTTGCAGAGAACAGAGCACGTAGAGATAAAGATAAAAGGCCCGATTTCATAGATCTAAAGAACCTTGGAAATGTTTGCGGGATTCCTGAACGGTCCTGTTATGTTTTATTATTTGTGGCTTGGAAAGCTTTGAAACGAGTCGCATCAGCTGCAAGCTTCTACCTTCCAAGGAAACTATCAATACTTTCAGCTCTTTATCGGGGCCAAAGAAGAGCCTGAGGTGACTGGTGAAACATCTGATTAGATAGGCTGCGTTCACATAACCAGCCTGAAGTGACCCTGATTTTTATGTGTCTCTGAACGCACAAATATGCGGTTTTTCAGATTGGATCTGAGTCAGTTCAGAATTAATGCGCATGCATCAGCCACCCCTGGTAGCAAAGGGATTATTGCTAGCAAGCAATGATTGCTAAAGGGATTAGGGATTATTGCTAGCTAGCAATAATTGCTAAAATGGCTAAAGTGAGGCGTCTGGCGTTCTTCCTTCTTTGTTGATTTCAACAAATACAACCGTCTAACTGCTTGCCGTCCTCCAGAGCAAAACCCCAGTCATATGAATAAGTGGTTGCACGAACTATCTAAATTGGTCCCAAGGCACATGCTTGATGTTCTGCTCTTTTAATCAGGATTTAAAAATCCATTCCAAATCTATATTTTTTTCTTCATTATACTTTACAAGACTTGATAAACTCTTGACTCATAACGGTATTGTATGTACCAGTGAAGCAACCTGCTCTTGCCTTTTTAACATCTCAGGTTAATCCGTTCCCCATCCCTGAGGCTAAAGATATTGGGCTCCTCTGTGCACATCCCTCTAGAGATGTACCATAGTCTTTTAATCTTCTCATTAAAAATAAATAAATAAATACTTCTGTCTCTCGAAATAGTTGACATTTCTGAGGCAGTTGTAACAGGAATATTCAGATTTTACTTTGTCAGCCTTAGTTAGCGGAGACTTTTGTTCCTCTGATCAAGGGTATCTCTTGACCGTATTCTGTCTCTTGGGCCCAGGTAAACATGTACCCAGCGACCCCCTCACCAAATCGCAAGCCAAGCTCTTTGTTCAGTTTCTTGGCACATTGTGCAAGGATCAGGCACTGCAAAAAAAAAAAAAAAAAAAAAAAACGCCTTGTGATCTGATCTACAAAGCGGATGTGTTGCACACCGACAGGGAAGCACAACGCGAGGAGGTTTGGGTTAACCCATTGTTATCAGCGTATGATGTTCATGAGAACCCAAGGATGGTTTTCCATTCGTCTGATTGAAAGAAACCATGTGCATGCCTGAAGACGGCTTCTGAGATTTGCCTGGAATGCTTGGTGTCAAAGAACTTTAGATCAAGCTGAAGGATTTACAAATCCAGAGGTGTTCAAAAGTTATTAAGCTTCTGGAAATGGTACTGGTGTACCTTATGGTGTAAACCTTCTTAAATATCAATGTGATAGAAATGGTGGTATGGGCTTTTCTCTTCCAAGATGGTAAGCTTTCTTTGGTAGGTTTCCTACTGGATTTGTTGACTTAAATATATAAGTAATTTATCCTAGAGCATACATTGAGTATATAAAAAAAATTAAGTCCAGGCTTTTCCCTCAAACTGTGAGTGGGTTAAAGGTAGACGTTTACCGAGCCTTCTTTTGTGCATCACCCTCCCTCCATCTCCTGATGGAGGTGACAGTCAATGGCAATAGGAACACTCTATTTACTACTGAGATGCGTGGCTAATTAACAAAAGCAGCTCTGTTAGCACCATGCCTGCAAGCTAGCGCTGAATGTTAATCGTAAGCCACTGGAGCAGGGGGCATTACTGGTGAAAAATGAAATGGAGCTTTGCCACGAGCAAGAATGTCTCCAAGGCCTTAGAGACGCAAGGTTCAAGCTACGCTCAGGTCCTGAGAATTTAGCTCACTCTTGGCCTTGTTGGATCATCCTTCTTGGAGGAAAAAGAGCTTCTTTTGTGTTTTTGCTTGAACTGCATACTGTGTTACTTTAAAAAAAATAGCTTATAATATTGTTTGTTCAAGTACGTCTTTTCCATCCTCTAATTTTCCTCCATAAATCCAAGTCTGCTTCATCAAACTGCTCTTTGGTTAATTTTTGGATATAATACTATATAGTAAACCTCTATTTATGAAGACCATTTTAGCCCGAAGTCTTTGTTCATGACAACTCATGACAACACGCTTTGAAGCTTTGCAATTGTATATTTTCTTGTCCACCCTAAAATGAGGTGACACGTACTGTTGTGTCTTTAAAAGCATTCTTTCTCAAGCCTCTTTGCGTGTAACTCCCGCCTGAAAGTCTAGGCAAAGATCGAGCACTACACTTAAGGGCTGAGTTGTTTGTGAGTCTTCCCAAAGCTAAATGGGAGGGGGGGGAAGCATCGCTCAGCCTTTGGGCTTTTTCCTCCCAAACAGTGTTAGCAAGCTGTTTAGAGGTTTCATAAGTGTTTTTTTTTTTCTGTTCTCTTTACATTACATTTACGGCATCATTTGGCAGCCTTGAACTTTTCTTAGGTTAGTTATTTTAAACTTTGCCAGTCAGGCTGATTACGTTATGGCAGTCTTGACAGCAGAGTTTTTAGGAGTGTCTTAACAAAACCGCACTTCATTATTTTGGAATTCTACATTCTAGGGTTATATTTAATATATTTTTTTTAGTCTTAGAAATGTTTTTGGAAATCATAGGCACTTTTTGTTTTTGTACAAACTTTGTTATACATGGTTATTTTATCACTTTAAAACATTTCTGATTTCTAAACATTAGTATTTAAGCAACAACAAAAAAAATGGTAATCTTACATGGAAACATCTGTAGGCCAGAAAAAACAGCATTTTATATAAAAACACTTTTCTGACAAAAATAAAAACAAAGCTCCATGACAAAAAAATGCAGGTGCAACAAAGTGCTCAGAAGGACTGTGGCTGGTCCTGCAGAATGTTCAGTAAAACCAAGCAGCTCATTTCAGTTTATAAAACTGCAGTAATCGTACCCTAGACTTGACTTATTTAGAAACTTTAACACATCTTTGGACTACAGCAGTTATTAAAACTTTTGCACAGAACTAGTTTTTGTTAAGAATGTTTGATTAATCACAATGTCAAATGCAGAAGTGTGCAGCGGTGTATCCTGTCTCTCACACATTGTTTACCTGTTTTTGATTGTTGAGATTTTAGTTGCAGGTTGTCTAGGCTGTGTGCGGGTTGTTATGAAGAGTAGTAACACTGAAGTCCTGCTCATATCTCCTTCCAGCCAGGCTATGAGTGTAGAAGATAAGTCGTAATGTTTATCTAACATCTTTCCTCCTAATTTTACAAAGTGCAGGACATTTGAGGCTTGAGGTGTAACGCAAATATCGCTGTTCGAAACAATTTCACGACAGAGGAGGAAAAAAAACATGTAATTTTATTTCATTTATTAGGAATTATACTTGTGGGAAAAAAACTTGCATCTAACAGGAAAACAGTGACAAACCGTCTAATTTCCTGAAAACACATGAATAAATATTCAGCACAACAGCACGACCTCGAGTGTGATATTGCTTAATAAACCAGCTGGTTGGAGCAATCAGGGTTTAGGGAATTAATCTCTATATTCAGGATTTATTGGACAAGCTGGTGGAGGGTCATTTTAAGAGTCGCAAATCACAATTTGAAGTATTTCCCATGAGGCTGTGTGATTCTCTGTAATCTTTGTCACCTGTAGCAAAAACAGCGATGTCATCTCAGTGCTATTTAAGGCTCTTCCCCTTTTGTTTGATGGATATCTAAGATTTTCCTTCTCCGCTAAAAGATTAGGAAAGCTCTGGACTTTCCGACGTTTTTCCACTCAGCTCTGTGTAATACTTCTGATGAAGTGTAACGAGCTCTTAATACCATGAAACCATCACTTGTGATCATTTGTTTTCTAATATTTACAATTTGAGAGAAGTTTTTCTCCCCACAGCTATAATTGAAGAACATGCTAACACTTCAATCAGACGCGCACTGCTGTCACTAAAGTTCACGGCGCTTTTTGGCATCACTACTGTGGACTCCAGATGAAAAATCCCCGTCTTGATGGTTTAGCATTATTATCTGATTAATCTGGAAAAGAACGAACACGATGATTCCGCTGTAATGTTCACTGTGGTTTGTAGTTTGTGTACTGTGACGGCTTTCGGCCAGAGCACTCGGACTTCCCTAGCCATCCTGGAACGGTGTAGTTACTAGTTATTGTGCGTCTTAAATATATGCAACAGAGAAAAACAGTGAGGCGTGTCACTTTGGGCGTGACTCGGCCGAATGGTGCTGAACCGTTATTATCTTGGCAGGTCAGGAAGTAAGCTTTAGAAATGCAATCCAATAGTTGGTCAGATTAACACCGCTTAGTGTTGTGTCACAGAGATCATAGTGTTTCTTTGTGCATCGGATACGCAACGTAAACTCGATACGGCTCAACACCAGGCCGTGACCTTGTCATATACACGTCTGGGGCTATACGCTTTCCAGACCTCGGCCTCTCCTGTTCCCGTGTTCTTCAGAAGTCGCACTCCTCCCTCACTTATTGGGATTAAAAGATGACTGGAGTCAGGGGCAGGCGTATCCTGTGTAGGAAGCGGAAGCACTTTGTTAGCTGCGCGTCCTTTGTTGTGGAAATGCGGGTGGCAGTGATCGATGGTGGCCGTGCCTTTTGTGCGCCGTGGAACAGCTGCTCTTCTTGCCAACAGCTGAGCAGAGCCGAGTAGAAGCGCACAGACGATTCGGCCGATCAAAAAGCAGCAGTTTGGGAAATCATTACAGTAATGTTTTTCATGCACAGGGTTTGTTCTTTAGTGGATCCTGAAGCTCATTTTTCCTCACCTGCACTGAGAAGTGACATCCATTTTTCCTCTTAGTTCTTCCTTGTTCTTCATCTCACCTGGTGACTGATTTTCTTCATGGTTATGAAAATTCCTGAGATCAAAGTAGCCAGCGCTACTCGTCTCCACGGCGTTTGAAGCCTCTTTTTGTCTTGGTGTGATGTTTTTAGTAAATCAGGTGTATATGCACAGCTGTCTCAAACTTTGGTTCAGGTGTTCTGCAGTTACTGGATTATGATAAAAGGAGTTCAAGTGTAATGGGGGAAAACTTCAAGTCTGTCCTCTACTGAACAGTTATTTAGGTGCAAGTCTGAAGGCTGTTTATAATTTTTTTTTTACTTTTTCTTCACCCTTATTTTTGTTTGATTTCTGCATCATTGGGCAAATATTAAATATTGCAGATATGCTTGGGACGTTTTTATTTTTTATTTTTTTGTATAAATCACCTCCCACAGGCTTTTCTTCTTATGCCTCAGCACATCACAATTAGTTCTCCATATCAGTTAAAATTAGTGCTGCACAATTACAGTAACTGCATAAAAAGCGAAATCCCAATGTGGATCTGTGCAATTGTTTAATCGCCCAAAAAGTTGCAATTCATTACAGGTATCATATGAACGGTCCAGAATTTATTTAGAGATGGTCAATCATTTACATTAACAAACGTTCTCTTAATTAATAAATTTTTATTGTTAGTCAAAGTAAACATGTTTAAATACAAAGGATGTTTAATATTATCACAGTTTGAGATAATTAATGTATCCGCAATGTTTTTCAAAATCTTAAATCTGATTTCTTTATCAAATCATGCAACCCTAGTTTTTAATTTATACGCACGTATACAGAGTCAGTCAAAAAAAAATTATATACATTCAGGAAAAAAAAAGCTTGTATAAATATTTTAAAAATAAATGTATTGCTGTATGTTATATACAGTACATTGATATAATATTATATTTTTGATATATGATATGATATTATGTGTATACCTTTTTTTTGGTTTACCGGAAATACAAATTTGTAAATACAAATACAGTTTTTAAATGACTTTATTTATTAAAGGGGAAAAAACCTTGTGGTTGATTTTTTCGAAAAGCTGAATTACATTTCTCTTTCCACAACACAGTGTGATTACTGTCAGACCTGTTGAATCAAGGATCATCTAACTAGAACCTTAAAATTATCTTACTAGTAATCTTAATATATGTGTGTTTATGTATATATATGTGTGTATGTATCTTGTGTCTTTATTTTGTTAATTGTTAGTTTAAGACTGAATGATCTTCTGACATGTTTGGTTTGATGCAACACACCCATGATATATTGTCTATTCTGTCTAAGAGATGATCGAGCCATTTATTTCAAAAGTGTACTGAAGCATGTTGTGGTCTGTAACACCTGGTGGGGATTTAGTCGTTTTTTTTTTTTTTTCTTTTCTTTTAATCCTTGTTTTATTTATGTTTATGTTTTTATTTGACGTATTGAAGTATTCCGCATGCTCGTTCTCATCCAGTCTTGGCCAATCAGGTCATTCCCTCATCTCATCTCGGCCTGTCTGTATCCATCATACGTTCTGACAGGAACCGTTTTGCTCCTTTTTACGGGCAGATGGTTGACCGCTTACTCCGAGGACCCGGTGGAGGAGCTAACAGGGCCGCGCTCAAGCGAGAGATGAGGAAAAATGAGGACGGGGGCTCTCTGAATCCCAGCGCATGGAGCGAGAGGGAACACACAATGACAGGAGACTCTTAACACGTCCGAAGCCTTTCCGAACCTCCGCCAACTCCATCTGTCGCCGCTCGTGCATGTATTACTTTAAAAAAATGCTAAAAATACATATTTTACAGTTTTACAAGCCCTCGAAGCGGATGCGAGTCCTCTGCATCACGTACGTGTAGTGTAGGTTAATGTGAGATCCCCACTCGAGCAGCCTTCACATCTTTAACCGGGCCCGTACCTCATCCATTAGCACGCAGCTAATAATAGGGTACGGGACCACAAGGTCTGTAGCTCAGAAGCCTGTTATATGGATTGGAGAAACCACAATTAGAGCATGCTGTATAATTGCTGGCTTAATGCTGGACAGGATGAGGGGGGGAGGTGGGGGGGGGGGAGTCTCCTCCTTTTTATTCCACGCAGCCTTTTCTTTCCTTTAGTCATCTTATTGCGACACGCACATCTGTATCGCTGATGATGCTTCGGGCTTGTCTTGCACACCTTAAAAATAAATAAATTAATAAATAAATAAAATTCCCCTGTCGCCCTCAATCACCATCTACCCAGCCTGCTTTGTGGCAGACACCACCAGGGATTTGTCTTTGAAGATGTCTTTTCCTGCTATCTCTCGTCTTTGTCCCGTCTGCCGCGTGTTTGTGTATGTTATCAGTCTGCTGCGCCGAGCGCGCAGGTGGCCTACAGACACGACCGGAGTGAATTGGGAGTCTGATTATGGAATGCAAACGCATGACAGGGTCTTGGACCTGAACCATACTTTTGTGGTCGTTTAGAAAAAGCGCGATATGATTTCGCAGTAAAAGCAGGAGCAGCTCCTGACCCGTGTCCCAGCATGTCGTAAAAACAGCAGATAAAGAACGGAAAAGGGTGAAGAAAAGAGCAAGATTACACATTGACGGTAACATTTTGCAGTGCAAAAATTAGCAGGGTTCTGGATTGCTGATTAAAAAAAACGAAAGAAAAATAAAGTGGGTCCGTCAGCAGCCTCTCACGTAAACACGGCACATGTTAGCAGCACAAACCAAAAAAAATAAAAAGCCGGTTTGTATATGGAGTGGGCGCTGATAAGAACAACCATCCTCGTTTAAAAAATTCATAAATAAGATGTCTATAATACGTATATTTGCATTTTTTTGCTGAATTTCGTCGTAAATTCTGACGATTGGACCGTTTCAAGGTCTTCGTTTACTTTTACTCCCCTCAAACAACCTCCTTTCTATGATTTCATCGCGCTATCTTTAAAAGGCCACACTCTGACTTCTCCCAAGCTTTTTTTTTGTTGTTTTTTGTTTCCCTGTGTACACAGCTGCAATATCCCAATATAATCTAAACATGCTTGCTTACTCATCACGTTCTCTCCACGGGTGCTGAAATGAGACGGCTTCTCCTATTGAACGAATCGAGCTTTCAGCTTCCTACTTCCATTCCCACCACTTTTATAAGCACTCTGATTTCCGTCCACATCCTCGTCGCCTACCCATCAGATTCATAACGGGAAGTGGGACCGCATATTTGGCTTATCCGTCGAAACCCCGGGTGTGAACTTGTCCTGTGTACACAGCCATAACGCTTATCTGGAAGTGGTTCGGAATGTTCTCATTAAAAGCGAGCACACTTATCAGAGTCGGTCACACACAGCTCGGGCTTTCTCGCAGCACGGAATTTGTCAGTTTAGTACAATGGATGTGTTTACCTTGAGAGTGAAAATAATGATATCACCTAATTGGTGTCTGTGTTTTGTTTGAGAGAGACTTCGGCACAGAGCTGATCAGTGGATCGGTGATTCATGCGGCTCTTGGGAAAGAACTCAGTATACACATTGCTTGTACAAGTCTCTCTTGTGGCCCCTGAAGAACTCTATTGTACTCTGAGAATGAGTAATGTTCTGAAAATCCCTGGTTTAAAGGTTGTGGTTTTACCCATAATGCTGTTCAACTACCTGCTAATAGTGAACGAGGCCAATAAGATGTCGACTCAAAGAATGATGCATTGGCGCTCGAGTCCTCGTCTCGTCTCTTTGCACAAACGGGTCAGTTTCCAAGGCTTCAACTTTACCGACCTACAAAACACATCATCTCTTGGATTGCTGGCTAGCCGAGTAGAGTCATAGCTGGATCATAGTTCAGCATTATACGCTATCTCAAATTATTGGGCTGCATCAAGCAAGGAAAACAACTAAGGAGCTTTAAGGTTACTCAAGCTGGATTAAGAACCCTTAAACACATTATCAAACCCTAAAAGGACCGTGCTGAACCCACAACATCTTGGAAGTAATGTGATCGGAAAAACATCCTGAATGGAAATCAATTAAACAATTGAAGTTGCCTGATAAAAAAATCTAAATACAAAACCATAGTTGTGTTTTAATGGTGAAAGTGAACGAATTTCTATAAACACCGTATGATGAGAACTCACAGGATTGGGGCTAAACAGCTGTGTCCATAAGAAAACCAAACGTTAGTTAAACTTATCAGAAAAAAGGCTTGAATTTCCAAGCCTTGAGAGTCGAGATTGGCCCTATTCCTGAGTGATGTCAGGGTCAGAAGGTAAGTGCATAAAGCGAAGCACCCATCATGCATAGTGTCCACTGTGCAAACCTCTGGCGACCACATTGTGTTGGCTACAGCGCCCTATCTACAGCGCCCACATCTTGGCACAGGTTTTACACCGGATGCCCTTCCTGACACAACCCTCCCATTTTTCTATCCCAGTCTTGCTACCATCACTGTACTGAGTATTATGATGTGTGGCAAAAAACCAGCTGTGAAGTAACATCAAAGATAACCTTTCAGTGTGTTATATCAGTGCAGTATACAAGTTTTACAAGAAAAGTTCAGAAGAAATTCAGTCCTATCAAGCAAATTGGTGCCACTACCATGTTTCAAACTCCACTAACTGGGGTATCTTGACATTCTGCACAGTTCCTGCTCAAACACTTCCATTTCAACTTAGGAATGCGTTCAATAAGCTAATCATTTGAACCTGAAGTGTTCAGATAACTTAAATATGCTGGACAGGGGGGGTCACTCAAGAACAAGGTTTGAGAACCTGTGCTATAACTGACTCTTACAAAGCATGACCTTTGTTCAAGGATCAATGATGTAATTCATTAATCCCACTTAGAGATGTAGATATGAGACTTGTCAGACTACAAAGTGTCTGAAGTTATAGATGCATCATGCCTGTCTTGCTCTATCTACAGTACCAGCAAACAATCTCGGTGGGAAAAGCAGATCAGGGCATGGACTAAAATCCATGGCTCAAGTGATTTAAGCTGACGCCCAGGTTAGGAATGACGAACAGCTTCCCTTCTCCCATGCAAGTCTCCTAACCTCGTGAACCCCATAGCGGCTCCGCTAAGCCTTTGGCTCCAGCTCCCGAAGAGCACAGACTGCCCTCATCTATCTTGTGTCGTCATCATGAAGAAAACCCTAATGTTGTCCTTACTGACTCAAGTCTGGCGAAAAAAAAACCATTAGAGCTGGTTCCAGTTCAAAAAGCAAGGCTGAGAAAATGGGACATGTTCAGGAATGTGTTTTTGAATACATGAGGATGAAAAGCAGGTATAAACCAGAAGAACATGTCAGATCAGTGAAATACACATTTCTGATATGATTTCTACCTTTAACAGCTATTGTTTAGCTTAAAACATTCGTTCTGCGATGCTAATCACGGCTGATCTCTGGTGGCGGCTACATACATCGATTAGCAATGACTCACTAATAGCATGTTCCTGGACACCAGTAATTGGCTTATTAACACGTTAGATGTTTAGCACATCACCCTAACCATTAATCAGGCGTGTCGGCCTTCAAGCTGACCCTCTGCCATGTTGTTTACAGCCAAACGCTCCCAGGCTCCAGGGAGAACTTTGAATAAACAATCGAATGATCAAAAGTGCTGGGAGAAGGTAAGACAGTGGGACATCCTCTGACGCCTAGTCTGCAAGGGTTGCTGGGAGTACTGATAATGTCCCATTCATTTTTATCATATGGACTGTAAGGGGGCAGGTTTAATGAAACTCAGGATTCTAACAAACGGTGACCCTTTTATTTTCTTTGCAGTATCTTTCCCAAGAACAGAATGCTTTTGCAAAAACTCATGATTCTCATGAACTCATGACTCATAATCAGATGTAATTAACCTGATTATTTAGTACATTCAGGTCATCATCTGACTTCCATTTTATTGCCACATAACGTTGCTGAGCCTAGACCTGACCAACTGGAGCAAGCCCACTGTACAAGGCAGTGTTATGGCTGCCTCCATAACACTGCCTTGTACAGTGGGCACTAGACATGATGGGTCCATTACTTCATGAGTTTCCTTTCTTACCTTGACGCCCCCATTGCTCAGGAATAGAGTCAATCTGGACTCATCAGACCTCATGACTTTTTTTTCCTAATGAGTCTCACTAACAAGTGGACAGCTCAGCTCTATTCTTCCAGGTTCTCCTCCAGGTTTTGATAATTTAACTTAAACCAATTCCATTCATTTCAAATCTCCTTAGTTGTTTTCTTTGCTTGATGCAGCACAATAATTAGACCCTTCAGAAATGGCGATTTTTTTATTATTATTATTTCTTTTGTGGTCTGGCAGTGTATAATACAGTGTTTACTGTATTTTCTTCAACCATAGAGTTTCTTGTGTGTGATGAACTCCAATCTGGTGCCATGGTTCACATGCTGTAAAAGTCTCTCAGGCTTGCTGGTTTCACTCTTGCGTCTAGATGAGCAGGATCTTGCTGCCAGCTGTTTGCTGTGAACCATTGAAACACTTCAGGAAAGTGTTTTGTTTGTTACCCTCGAAACTCCAGACATCGCTCCGTGCACCTGGAATTTGATTGGTTGCAGCTCCAGATTGTTGATCCTTGTTTTGTTTTTTTTCTTTCCTTTTGTTTTAATTCTGTTTTAATTTTTTGGATCATTTGATGTTGGTTTTGTGTGGTCGGAAAAGTGTTTCCACTGTTGATGTTTAGATCTTTTAGTTCCCAGATCCTGTTGATGTATTCTCTGTTTGCAGGTGGTAAATACACAGTGTACAACACTGTACACAGTTGTTGTGACCTATTCGCATCCTTGTGTGGTTTCCTCAAGAAGATAACAGAAGATAACGCAGGCTTCCCATGTTGGCTGTTCTACCTTGTGCAACTTGTGAGCTGGTAGATTCTCTTAGGATCGCATGAATGATTGATTGATTTTTTTATTATTAGTTTTTTTCTTTCTTTGTGCAGCATTTTTTTCCCCCCGTGATGATGTATTTGATGTGAAAAAACAGTGAATGAATACCGCTCTGCGTCTGTGCTTGCATTGTGTACTGGCTGCACGGCTGTACTGCAGCATGCGCTTTGATATTCTTTACTTTGCGTGTGTGAGCGCAATTGAAAGCAGAATAAGTCTCCGCTTGGCTCACACTTGTCACATCGATCAATCAGCTTTTCATCAACCTGACGGCTCCGCCGCATATGCACACACATTTGTTTCCTTTCGAACTTGCAGAAAGTCAATAAGATAAATGAACTTCACTGCTTCGTCTCCAGCTTTAGTAAATATCATATTCTTATACACTTAAAAAAAAAAAAAAATTACCAGTCCTTAGCTCAAGGCCTCGCCGCTGGGAGAACCGTGTAGATGGAACAGCTTTGAAGGGAAGCGACAGTAAGTCTGAGTGAGTGATGATCTGAAACAGATGATCCATAGACTTGAATGATTGAAGACATAAATGAGAATGGACAAAGTCAGAGGACACGCTGCCAGGATGCTTAGAGATTCTGTCAGGCCGCGAAAAACAGCCGAATTCTCGAGCAGCTGTTTTTCTTGCATCTCGTCTCTATGATGGAGTCGTTTTTATTTAAAAGTTTCATAAATTAGCTTTTCTGTGGGTTTTTGTCGCATTCTTTATTTGCTGCCAGCCAACAGTCATGAGACTTTAACATGTTTTCTTTTTCCCCCCCAGTTTTTCTGATTTATTGTTAAAATTTTGAACTTCCCCTAATCTTAAAGTAGTTTATTCATCAATCAATTAGATTTGTGAACCCATTCTGAACAAAAGTCTTTCAATCTTAAAAATAAAATATAGCTTGTCTCTAAATCTTAACTTAATTCGTATGTCATATTCAGTCATGAATAAGATTAAAACATTTTTTCCTTTTTAGAAGTTATTCATTCAATTATATTTTAGTGTATTGTTTGAACAAAGGAGTATGGGCGGTTTTCCCGAATTTCATCCAAATATTTGAGTCCACACCCAGGACCGATTCTGGGTCCATTATGTGGGTTGCTTTCATGTAGAATAAAAGACCCATCAGATCAATTGCACGCTTCAGTACGTGACTCTTTTCATTTTGTATTAAGCAGTGAAGAATAGCTGTTTGGATGCATGGCTTGTTATCATGCGAGAATTCAATAAAACGTGTAGCAGTTTTACTTGAATAGCGATTAAAGTGAATTAAGGATAAGACGTTCTATGATGCAAACTTTCCTGTGCCTCAATGTCTATAAAATAACCGCTTCATTGCACGTCCCGATTCTTACATGTTAACATTTCTTATAGCCCGAGTCCAGACGAATATACGTACAAATAGTGGAACTCTTTTGTCTATCCAGAAAATGCTGATGCGTTTCATATCATCCGTCTGTCTCACGGTCTCCCTATGACTTACTGTACATGTTAATGGCTGCTTCTTCCGATGTATATGACCTACGTGACACCTGGCTAAATGCTTAAATATACAGTAAGTCACCGGCTTTAAACAAACATTCAACTTACGAATTTCTACAATCATTCGCAGGGGTGAACAAATCGCGGAAGTAGCTCATGTGTATTGGGCAAAAAATAGACACTGTGGTGCACCAGATACCAATATTGACAATTATATCTAATATTTTCAGTGTGAAAGTATTTGTGTAACATATCCAAAGTCCGGTATATTGCATGTGTGTGAGCGTAGGGGGCTTTTGGGAGAAATGAGTCGGCCTCACTGGTTTCAATGAATCAGTCTGGGATCACGATGATGGAAAATGGCTGCCCTATAAAGTTGTCCTGATGGTGAATAATCTTTATTTCAAGGAAAATGTTTGCATCACTGGGATTCCCCTCACGATGTTTGAGGTTCAGTCTCGCTTCATACATGCAGAACCATTATGCTTTACATTGTATATCTGTGGCGTGTACAAGGTGTACAAGACTCACTTGGCCGGACTTACAAACGAATCCGACTTACGAACGTGCTCCTGGAATGGATCTCTTCACATGCCAGGGACTTACTGTACTCTTTTTGCTGATGATAAACATCCTGCGTGAATGATTAATTTGTCCCTCTCTTGACAATAATTCTTCCTGTAAATCGTTTTACACTCAAACAGGGTGACACAAATTTTTTTATTATAATTTTTTTTTTTTTGCACAATGCCTTCAGTGCAAGCATTCATACCACAGAGGTGAGCAAACTACACAGCTCCAGTCCTCCTGTTTTTTAATTCATGAATAAGGTGTTCTGCTTTCTTCACTAAACATAACATTTCTCTGCTGAAACAGGGAGCGATGAGACAACCAATCACGTTGCTTGCCGTGCAGTGCCAGGAGCAGATATTTTCCAAGCATGATGCACTTTTTCTACAGTACCAGATCCCTGGTGGTGGTCTGTTTTCGAGGCTTTCAGGCTCGAAAACCGCTTTTACACTTCACCAAACATGTACCACACAGTAGAGTAGAGCAGAAAAAAGTGAGACAAGCGTGGAAGCTTCGTACGTTCCCAAGACTGTTTAACCCGACAGTTATGTTACAGTCAGATGGTCTGTACTTCTTCCCGTACTTAATGCCTTTTGGGTTCGCTAAGCCACCCAGTGCAGATTTATTGCTTTTTCTCAAGTATTTCACATGCTGGTAATACACATGCTTATGTACCATTAGGGCTAGGTCCCATTTCCAAAACCACCACGGACACATGAGCATTCAGGCTTCGAGCCTTTTTCTCTTCAACTAAAGACATTATTAGAGTTTGGCCAGTGAGGATCAGCCCCAAGCCAGAACCCTCATCCCGTTCTTATTTTTCCGACCTCTCGACGTGCTTTGTGACCCAGGAAATAGAGTTAACACCTCGGCCCTCAAACTGAGCTCCCTCAGCATGGGTCACAGCTGCTGTGGTCCTGCCCCATGCCTTTAATGACTGAAAGAATAAAACTGAGATTTTGCAGAGCCTACACTGCACTTTTACACAGCAGATGTTGCACTTTTAGTTTCCCCAAGTCATCTCGGATGACATTGGTCCGTGTTCGGCGGTCCTGCCAGAGCCTGTTGAGGGGAAAATGAAAAACCATCAATCTCCAGTGTTACCTCTTGGATGTGATTTGTCATTGTTCCCTTTTTTATTTTTATTTTTTTTGAGAAGCCAAGTCATAGTGACCTTTTAATAGAAGAAAAAAGATTCAGTCAACAAACTCGAGACAGGTTTTTGCCGGTGGCTCTTTTCTCAATCACCATCAACCAGCCATGTCTGATCTCATATTAATAAAGTATTAGTTGAGACAGCAAGGTTTGAACACAGGCTCTCATAATGCAGTGCAACTATATGTAGCTATAACCAAGATGGTGGTTATGGTATTGATGGCCATATTCTTCTAATCTACAGTATAGAATTTGATCCACTCTATTCGAATGTACAGATCAGGAAGAGAGACATGGACAAACTAAAGGGAATCACTCACTTTAAGTGAGAATTTAAAATTTTATAAAACACAGTTAGTGTTACATTGTACTTTTTTTGTTCTTGTTTACACACTGCCATTTTTTCTTCTTTTTTTTTTTTTTTCACGCTCAGAGTCCTGGATAATTTATACCCTTTATACACTTTTGTTTTAATTCTATTTTATCCTGGTAAATATTGTAGATTTTTCAGCTTAAATTTGTATTTATTTTTTAATTTATATTCTTATTACGCTTATTATAAAAAATGTTTCTAATTTAATTGTACTCTCCAGGGCAATTTATTTTTCACAGAAAAAATATTTCTTTTTATGGAACAGGCAGTCGAATAAGTTTTCACGTCATATCATACTGTGTATGTGACCGAATACAATTTTGGGGAAAAAAACAATTTGGTTGTTGATGTAACAACCTCAGCAGCGACCTCATTTCCCCTCTCGTCTGTTCCAACCACTTATCATCACCAGTCTACTAATCACTGGCCTGATCATCTGTCGTCATCTGCACCTGTTTCTCATTGGTTCATGGCTTAAGTTAGATTTTCTTTTATGCTTGAATGATTCATAGGTCACTGTGTGGCTTAACAAACAAAAAACTTTCCTCTGAAACGGCTCAGGTAAAGGAACTGGACTGAAAATGAGAGTCCTTCAAGAAGCCTGGAGAACTATTCCTCAAGACTACATTAAAAACACAAGTCTGACTCTTTGGAAGAAACATATGAACAAATGATTGGGGGGGATCAAAACATTAGCACAATACTGTAAAAAGTTTAAGTTGGGGAATAAAAGAAGCAAACCGCTTTCTCATACCTTATTTCTCCTAAGAGAATATTCTATGTATTTAGTCTCAAATCTTCCTGACGATGCCGTCCTTTCCGTCGTCCAACAGAAAAAGTGTTAAACAAGTGGGTTATCTGTTTATTAGTTGTTTTTATGCGAGTCATATTTGATATTTTCAAGTAATGCACCCTGGGATTCACTGGTTGAAGTACTCTATCTGTTTTGTTCATTAGGTGTGGACTTGCACGCCGAGATTAACTGGTTCCTGACTTCAGACGTCCCATGTGTTTGCATTTTAGCCACACGTTGTGGTTTCCCAGGGGTGGCTTTTAAACAGGCTCCCCAGGAGAAGGCAATAAAACAAAAGGAATAAGTAGTTTTTCGTCATAATCGTCCCCTTATGCACTACAGACAGCCTCGTGCACACATGTAATAACCGTCTGCCTCTGTAGCCGTGCGTGCTCCAACAGCGAGTGCAGCGTCGGCGCGTCCGTACACAAACTGTGTGATTGATCCCGGTTTTTCCATTGATTCAGTTTGTGCCAGTTCAATAAGCTCCTAGTACACTGGGGTGAGACTGAATGGTGGTGGGAACAGATGTTTGGTCTTGGCAACGAGGCATAAGTATCTTGTTTGTGAAGCGTTCTTGTTTGTTCCTTGGCAGAGGATAAAGGGCTCGTGTCAAGGAAATGACAGCACTTTAGCTGACATGGTTTCTAAGACATTCAAGTCTAAATTAACACAATTGAAAGCATTTCCTAGCATTTCCAGACATGAACTAGAGTTCCCAAGCTGCTGCGTTGTAAATCTACCTTGTGTCAGTGTGTATAAGGGCAGTAACAGATATTTGGCGTGTACCAACTCGTTTATTGACTTGAAACTTCACGTTTCTGTATGACTTATTGTAATGTCCTGTGTTAATCATGTCCTGACCGATTTTTCTTTGTTTTTCCACAGTACTTCGAAGTTCCCTTTGATTCCAACATGAACCGGACGAAAAACAGGCCGTTAGTCCGAGGACAGATAAGGTAAGTTTTTCTAAAGTGTCACACTCTGTTTTTATTGTTTTTACTTTCCTAACACATTTAGCTTTCCTCGTCTCTTGTCCTAAAGCATCGCTACAGTTCTTCAAACTAATCAGCATTATCCTATGATGTAATGTTTATGGGTGGAGTTTGTTCGGAATGACTACACAACCCACACACACACACACGACCAACTCAGTGGTTTCAAGATGATGAACATAACTGCAATCATATGCCACAGCTATTAGACTCACCATATCTCAACCAGATTTCAGGGGAGATTTCAGACAAGGGCCAGAAGTATTGGAACACCGCCAGGAAAAAGGTTCAACAATCGACAGCGCTTGTTACAATGAGAAGCGTATTACAAAGCTGAAGCCTAAACTTCGGATTAAATGCAGAGGACTGATATCCGAGGGCGTGGTGATCTTATAAGACGATTCATATCTGCACACTTCTGCCCACACTGTCGACGCTCTGCAAACACTTAGTTTTAGGGTGTTAAATCATCTTCTCTATAGTCCAGATCTCATTCCGTCAGACTTTCACCTGTTCGGTCCCTTAAAAACAGCCCTACGGGGACAACGATTCACTTCTGATGAAGAAGCGAAGACAGCGGTGCATTTGTGCCTCGCAGCTCAGACTAAAACATTTTTTAATGAGTGAATATGAATATATCTTGTCGACAGATGGATAACGTTTTCAAAAAAAGCAAGGAGATTACATCAGAAAGTGATTTATTTGATTTTAAGTTGAAATAAATTCTACAGTCAGACAGAGTATGGAGAATATTTGACTCTCACTCGTACTGTAGATTGTAGATGTTCACTGATGAACAGCACACTTTATGTACAGTGTATACCCTTCATATTGAGAGAACAGTATAATGTCCATCTCTTCATGCTTAACCATGGTGATAATTTCACTTTTCTTGTTCCCTCTTTCCATCATCTGTCCTTAAAAGCTAAGAAGGTCATTTTTATCCCCTCTCTGAACACTCTCATTATAATTAGTAGGTGGTGAATAAACTATGAGTCTGAACACATTTGCTAAGGTCAGCTTGCTGCCGTCAGCTTCTCTTTTTACAGTCTAAAGACCTCAGGTGGTGTAATGTCTGGATAAGGTTCAGCCTGTCAGTATTGGGGGCCGTACGCCAGAGTTTATCCGCTGACGGCGGCTCACACACCTGTCCTGCGGAACCTGATCCAGGTGCAGTGCGCCGTCTCCGACGTGCTGCTGTCTCTAGCAGATAACATAATGGCATGTCACAAGGGCTAAATGTCAGCTAGGTACTGCTTAGACTTTAAGATCTACCAGGTTAGATATTCCATTTGAAGACGATTTATCAAAGCAAGTCGTTTTGGTGATGATTGGTTGGTTGACGCTGTATTTTTATTATTCCGAGGTTACAACCCACTCATGAAAATGAGCTACTGATTAGCCACGCCCCTCCAGATAAAAAGAACATCAGAGCGAGGGGATCTTCTATATGAGGACACAGTAGAGGGAAAATTTAATTGGCGTGTTGAAGCCCTGATGAAAATGATAAATGTACAAATAGCTTTTGTTTCATTGAAGGAAAAAGAAAGACACACACACGCAACTCAAACCAGAATTGTTGCCCTTCCAGCGCTAGTTCACTGGTTCACAGAAGTTATCGCTGGCGGCGTCAAGCCACGTAAACACACACTCGAGGTTAACAGCCTTTGCTTGTTGCTAATCACGTTTGTTAATGGATTCTGATAGGGAAAGGCCCCTGACCCACGCTTGAGTCACTCTCCACAACAAAGAGCTAATCAGTCAGCATGAGATCTCAGTCAAGTGAATCCAAACAACCCAAAACAAACCGCTCGTTAATCCCTCTGCTCTGTGTGTGTGTGTGTGTGTGTGTGTGTGTGTGTGTGTGTGTGTGTGTGTGTGTGTGTGTGTGTGTGTGGGGGGGGGGAGTTCATGAATACCCATGCAAACACGTGTTACAATGTAGGATCATAGTCCCATAATGCTCAAATTGACTCACTTTCCTTTGTGTGTGTGTGTTTGTCAGGCGTTTCTTGGCTGACTTGTGTCCTACAGTAAAGACTCGAGTGCCGTGTGTGTAGTTTGGATACAGAACAGCTGTGTGAAACACCTCCAGCTTCACCTCGTTTAGACAAAGCGTTTCTCAGAGCGCCGATAAAGAAGCAAGCTGATGGCTGATAACTGCCGTCTCTTAATCTCAGGGCTTAAAAGTTAAGCTCCAGCATCTCTCCTGAGATATTTCCTTGAAGTTAAATCTGTGAAGTCCAGTCGGGTATGACTGATGTTGCTGCACTGAATCTAGAATGCATTCTTAACGGTTCTATGTGGAAACCCAACCACACCGAGGTCCTTTCAGAGGAGACATCGTTCCTGGACACGGTGCTAATCGGTCGTGCTTAATGTGAAACGCCTTCAGGATGCAGGGAGGAATAATTGTTTTCCCAACAGAATAAACAGTTAGATTTTGCATAGGTATGCTGGTTTGACCTAAAGGAGGAACCTGTAGAAGAAGAAGAATGCAATGTAAAAGGAAAGATAAGAAAATATTGCATAGTACTTTTAGAGGCGCAAACAAAAAGATCCAAAAGATTGTTTAATGGATCGCTAGGGGTAGCTCAGTGGTTAAGGCATTGGACTACGGTTTGGAGGTCCCAGGTTCAAATCCACAACCACCAAGTTGTCCCTGTTGGGCCCTTGAGCAAGACCCTTAACCCTCAACCGCTCAGATGCATAATGAGGTAAAAATGTAAGTCGCTCTGGATAAGTGCGTCTGCCAAAATGCCTAAACGCTCAAATGGTCGACCCTTTATGGAAGGGAAAGTCTTAAGTTCTAGAGAAACAAATGACAGAACTAGATGGAGACCTTCTGTTCTAGAGATACAAGGACGACAGATTATGGTGTTCTTTTCTTTTCTTCTTCTTTTTTTTTATTTTTTTTTATTTTTTTACCATTTTGGAATAATTTAATGTCTATCGATTTCAACAATCGTAAGGTAATATAATTCTGTCCCTTAAACAAACCCTTCCCTTCTTCCATTAAACTTTTATTTGAGAAATTCAGGATACTTTTACAACACAGCAAGCACATAGAACCAGCTATTCTTTACATTGCGCAGTGTTCAAGAGTCATTTTTAGTTCTGTAATTTCTGCATATCGCGTTTCATGATATTTACATTAGCGTAATGTAATTTCTACTACTACTTTTTCTAAAACTTGTTCTTGGGTTTTTCAGCCGTGCAGTCAGCGGTTTGTATAATGAGCCCGAGTAGACCTACAGCCAACACCCTTAAACAAACAGAGCCACGCTCACGCAGGCAGCCGTGCAAACACAAGCGTCACCTTTCAAACCTATCGTTATATCCATTAGCCTTGACACGGGTCGAGCCGGGCGCTCCAGCAAATAGAAACTTTTCAGCAAGTGGGCGGCGCGTCGCCTCTGAGCATCGTATCTTCCAGAGCCTTTGAAGTTTCGCTCCGATATCTGAGGTGACACAAGAACTCGCCTGTACACCGCAGCCTGCAAGCCGAGCCTCTTAAACGGCTTAACATCAGACTCGGTCAGATCATGATACTATTTTATTATGCAGTAATGTGTCCCGTGCTCATATATTCACCGACTGCTCGTGTTTATTTTGCTGCAGCGAAGCACAAGTTTGCACACCATTCGGATAAGTCAGGAATGAAAGACAGCCCGAAGTGTCAAACTTGGTTACAGCTTTACCTCTGACTGTTACAAAGACTCCTTTCAAAAATCCCACATAAATGTCTCTTCAGAGAAACTTTGTCGTATCGATAATTTCACATGATGTAGTGTTTTTTACCGAGTCCTTTTGCATTTATTGTTACAGTATTCTTTCAACAGATTATAACAACCGGTACATTTTTAATATAAATTTGAAATTTTCCTGTTAGCGTTGAAAAATAAATATTTTATTCAATTTCCCCTGGCCAATCAGAAATGAAGAATACTGAGGTAAAATATATTTACAGAAAACAAGACTTTTAGGGTTCACGGCTGTAGAGATGTTCACTACCAATCACAAGTTCGACAGCCCTTCTAATTCCATGGTCTTTCCTCATTTTTATTTCTTGCTACACTGTTAAACAATGCTAAAGGCGTCCAAAACGTGCAATAATCTCCTTTGAACGGTTGATATTGAAACATGTCTGCTACGTATCCCTGTAACGTAACTCTTCATAACGGCTCTAATCTGAGGTGCTGGTTGTTAATTGGTGATTTTTAAGGTTGGTGACTCTAAATGAACTTCTCCTCTGCTGTAGAGGTGAGTTTTGGCCTTGCTTTCCTGGGAAGGTCTTCATGAGAGCCAGTTTCATCATGGTGCTTGATGGGTTTGCAAAAACACATTTTATAATACTGTTCTTGCAAGAACTGCTCCAGAAAGGCTGACCTTCTTGTCTTAGAATAACAAATGACTGTTGTTGTTGTTTCTTCTTAATTACAATAAATGTTATTTTCTAGTTCTGAAAAATCCAGTTTTGTTCTAGAATGTAAAAAATAAATTCAAACCTTTATCGAATCTTTTGACTAGTACTGATGATTGTATATTTGAAATATCATGTGCGTTAAATTAATTAATAGATTATAATTTTTTAAAATAAAAACAAAAGCCTATACTTGAGGCTTGAATCTGAAATCATTGAGTACAGTCAAGTGCGTTTAAAGCTTGATCATGACAAGATCAACAGTGAAGCACTCATTTTTGTAAATTCTTTTAATAACTTATTGTTCTTGTATTGATGTCCAATAACAAACAACAAAATATGAAGCCTTCCAATTGTAGAACCAATATTATTGTTAGTATTAGTAGTAGTATTAGTAGTATTTTGTGGTGCGGTGACGTTGGGGAGCTGGAGGTCCACAGAAAATGTTTTTGAAAGTTTAAAGCTAATAGCTAAAGGCTTGCTTTTGTTAACCAACTTCTTCAAAGTTGTTTAATATCTTTCCAAAATGTCCATTTCGAGTAACCATTTCCTCCTCCTCCTGGCCAACAGAGAGTGAGAATATATTTGCCATATGTGAAGTAACGCATCTATCAGGAACATTAAAGACTACACATTACAGCATATCGAGCACATTCACGCTGCATGTTTTATTGACTTTCTGAAACGTGTTAAAGTTTAAAACGTGGCACTGATTGAAGACTTTTCGTGAGACTTGTTGCAGGACAAAAGAGCATCAGTATACTCTGCAAATCAGATTAGCTGGAGAATTGTTGTGGCTGGAGGTGTAACTGGATCCGTGTGTAGGACGCAGCATCACGGGCACTTCACAAGGCCGAATATCCCCAGTCTGAGGGTAGATGCAACCGGACCCCGAGTGGTTCCAGTGTCAGCGACAGGACAGTGAATGGAACAGCTATTGATGTTTGGAGGATATTTATTAACTCAATAATAAAGGTGATGGAGTTAAATTGGCCGGAGTTGTAAATTAAGTCCAGGGTTCTGTATGATGCTTTTGTTTAAGGTTAAAAGGAGACAACTTGCTTTGCGATGGTGGAGTTTTATTATTGGTGTTTCCGTTAAATGTGGAGAAAATTTTCTGGTCTTCTTATAATAATAATGATTTGTCCATCACTGAAACTGATTAAAATTTCCCATAAAAAGCGGCAGTGGTGACTCAAACAGTTAACACTCTAGGTTAGTTATCAGAAATATGGTGGTTCAAACCCCAGCACTGCAAAGCTGCCACTGTTGAGCCCTTGACCATGACTTGTAAGCCTCTCTGCTCCAGGGGGCGCTGTATCCTGTCTGACACTGCACTATGACCCCGGATTTCTAACTGGGATGTGCAAAAAATCAATACATAGAAAATAAATTTGAGGATATTTGCAAAAAAATATTTTGGGGGGACACAA
The DNA here is from genome assembly GCA_011419295.1 of Clarias macrocephalus. NCBI lineage: Eukaryota > Metazoa > Chordata > Actinopteri > Siluriformes > Clariidae > Clarias > Clarias macrocephalus. The sequence continues at coordinate 24,342 of JAAGKR010008476.1, forward strand.
GTTGAGTAATAGAACACATGAGGATGTTTTTTGTAATTTTTGTCTGTCTGTTTGTGCAGGCATCACATAAAAACTACAGAGTGAGTTTTAATGGGGTCTTCACAGCTGTATTTGGCCTAGCTTGGGGTAACACACAGGCTTTGTTTCATCACAATCGGCCCATATGTTACTTTGAAATGTAAATGGTAAACACCCTTATATAATAAAAAAATCGACCTTGAAAAATATCATTAGTTCATCTCAAAATTCAACAGATGGCGCTGTACATGTTTTAAACACGTTCTTATGAGTATAGTAATAATTTTACTATGCTTTAAGGTACACATGGCGACAAATAATTGAAACTTAACCTTTTATTTCAACATTAAACTCCCTGGGTTGGAGTTAGGGATGTACTGCGTAGAAAATATTCTTTAAAAGTGTATTCTTTTGAAAAGATTAACAGGAAAATGTTAAATGATTGAGTTTCTATAAAACTGTTCCGTTTCTCATCTGTTTATTCTCAAATCTAAAAATCTACATCATAATTTCTTTAAAGCCGTTCCGTGGCAGTGTTTCTTGTTATAAGCGCTTTACAAAATAATAGAATTGATTAGGAGAGAGAGTCGTGTCTTTCTTCTGTCACTGATCACTGATCTCTCGCTGTTCAGACACACACACACGCTTATAAACGCACCACATTAAATAGTTATAACTGCAGTAATCACAGTTCTGTGGAGTTTCCAGCAGTGGAACCCAAAAATTCTTTTTCTCTCTCTCTTTCTCTCTCTCTCTCTCCTTTGGTCTTTATCTGGATCTCCCTTTAATTTATGGAGTATTTAACTATGAATTTAAACCAGGCCTGGGCTGCTACCAATTTAAGAACGAGTGGGGAAAAAAGGCAGAGCGGACGTGCCTAAGTAGTAGAAGTGTGGTTAGGCAGGGTTTGATCTCAAGCACACGTTTGAACCTTTTGTTTCTGTTTAACACACACACACTTATCACAAAGAAACACTTATCACAGCAGCTGCTCTCCGTTTTTCTTAGTTTATTATTTATTCCTTTTGTGAGGTTTATATCCTGTACTTGCATTCGACCAAATAAAGTGAGCGGAATATTAATAAAGAAATCGAATGCTGGGTTTTAATTTCGGTTGTCTGGGATGTGAATAATAATTTCTTTTAATTCTCTCCGTCTTTCTCTCTCACAGCCCGCTCCATGCCGTATCGTTCGCTCTGGCCTGTGGGATTCCCGGCGTGACCTTGTTGACCCTGGCTGTGAATCCTCTGACAGGGTTCCTAGGGGCCCTGAACATCTTCCTGTACACGTGCTGTTACACGCCGCTGAAGCGTCTCAGCATCACCAACACGTGGGTGGGCTCGGTGGTGGGGGCAATTCCTCCGGTCATGGGCTGGACCGCTGCTACAGGCGCTCTTGATCCAGGTCTGACCAACACACACACACACACACACACACACACAGTGCACTCACTTATATGTACATATTACACAAGTGTTGGCCTGCTGCGAGTCAAGTGTGTTATGACAGCTATAAGTTGAGAGCAACCAGCTGAAGTGTGCCGTGCGGTCATCCGTGATCCGGACATGAGTCCGGACAATAAACCACGCCCAGTTACTGCATGCTTAATGACATCAGCAGCTGTAGGAAGGAAAAAAAATGCATCCAGTCTTGGTCTCCGTCTCCCTTATTTGCATTTTTTTTTTGAAAACAGGATAAACTTTCATGTGTATGCAGTCAGATATAACTCGTGCAGAAAATCAAATGTTTATCAGTTGTGTTATCCCTCCCCCCCCAATCAAAAGGGTCAATATTGTTTTCCATTATTGGTATAAAAAATACAGGTGTCTAATAAGGAAAGATAAAAAACCATGCAAAAATACAGCTTAAAAATACAGATTACTTAAGGCTGCACAATTTAATAAAAGAAAAAATCATGTCGTTACTTTGCTACATATTGTGATCATGATTTAAACTGCGATATGTAACTTAAATATACTTTTTTTTTCTATAAAAACTTATTTATCTATCTAATGACACAAATGATCTTGTTAAGAGGATGTGTCCCAATATTTATTCATCACTGCAAAAAAAAAAACATTAATTATTGACAGACTCTACATAAATTGCAGACTGTGTATATTACTGTACCTGTAATAAATCGCAGCCTTTTGCAATTAAATATTTATCACACAGATCAACTTTACTACTGAGCACTACAGATTATAACATTCTAATGGTTTTTAAAGGTAAAAAAAAAAAGGTGATTAAAAATGCCTGTTAAAAATATTATTAATTAATAAATAAACAAACAAAAACATTTGTTGACTTAAAAAAAAAAAATTATCTTAAAATGTGGAGAAAATAAATCCGTCACTAAACCAGCATCTCAAATGTGTGCAGCTCTTTTACAGCTTTCTGGTGCACTTCATTATAGTAGGACAAATCTATTTTAATATATAAATATTTTAGTTCCGTGACTGGAAGAGAAAATGCCGATTTGATCTCCGGTCAGCGTAAAAGGGCGACACGGGGCTCGTCATAAACAGCCTGCGTTGCTAATTACTGTGTGCTTTGTGGTGGGAAAGACGAGCTTACTGTTTCAGATCCCTTGTTTTCCCAGAGGATTTAGCGGCGTGTGTGTTTACACAAGCAGAGCTGAACACACACACACACAGAGGCGATGCGGAGTTTCATGCTCTGGTGCTCAGACTCGGGCCGCTGCGCTGCTGTTGTTGCTTTTCTTTAGCACAGGAGCTGAAACATGAGTCTGGCTCGTCGCTCTCTCTCTCTCTCTCTCTCACTCTCTCTTGTTTGTAGTACAGGACGTGTGCCGAATTCATTAGAATAGATTTTTTCTGGGTTGCTTGTACAATTTATTAAATTTCCACGTTTGAAAAAGTAGCTTAAAACTTGTATATAACTAACAACAGTCATATTTGCTTTGTTTATTTCTTATATTATTAGTATCATTGGTTTTAGGTATATAATTGTCTGTGTCTGACTGACTTTACCCTCCTCTCTCCCGCTCTCTAGGCGCTCTGCTGCTGGGGGCGTTCCTCTACTCGTGGCAGTTCCCTCACTTCAACGCTCTGAGCTGGAACCTCCGAGAGGACTACTCGCGCGGCGGCTACCGCATGATGTCGGTCACCCACCCGGCACTGTGTAAGCGCGTGGCTCTGCGCCACAGCGTGGCCCTGATCGGCCTCTCTGCGCTCGGACCCGTGCTAGACGTCACCACCTGGACGTTCCCGCTCGTCTCTCTGCCCATCAACCTCTACATCAGCTACCTGGCCTTCCGCTTCTATCAGCGTGGCGAGCGCCAGAGCGCCCGCAAGCTCTTCTTCTGTAGCCTTTGGCACCTGCCCATGCTGCTGCTCCTCGCCCTCACCTGCAAGAAGAGACTCCCGGCTGAGGAGGCGGCGCCAAGCGGGTCCACTAACGCAACTGTCGCATTACACACTGCTTCTACTTCATAAACCACTTTATTTTGTTTTTTCGTCCACTGTGTCAGCTCGGATTGATCAGAATGAAAAGTCTGATCTGACGATACAGTTGAAGAGAACATTTCTGGACTCCCTCAGGGCTTTAGTAAATTAAAAGATTGTGTAAATATGTTAAATATTTAATAAAGTATCCATCCAAAGCCAGGATCGTTGACTTGCTCAGTGAGTCTTGTAGGAAATTAGATCAAGATTTGGATCTCGATTGCTTCAGAGAATGTAATGATACATTATCCTGAGCTGCTGCTCGGGTGTGAAGCCAAAAATTTCAGATTTTATACTGTAACTCGATTGCTAAGGAAACCGTCTGCTCAGTTGTGCTCTACGATCTGACTAGACTCTGTTTCACAAACATGCTGCTGGTGCTAGTTTTAGGGAACTCTTAAATAACCGAGCCAAAAGTACTTCAGCGTCATTACACAGCACAGTGATGTCATTGATGTTCAGTTTGCCTAATATTCTGTAATGTATTTTCATCCCATTACAATGTTCATGGCGTGGTGTAAACACGATCATGCTTATAAAATAAGAAAGTGTCTGTCTGTCGTACACTTAGCTGGCCACAAGCATCAGAGTCTTGACTGCTTTAATCTGATTGGCTGTCCCACCTCCTTACATGAGACAGCTTCGTAAAAAAAAAAAAAATTATATAAAATAGTTTACCACACACGATAACAGGAATGATCACTTTGGCTTTCCTGCTGTCACACATATACTGTACCATCTACATCTGACCTCATTGTATAAATAACTAATGTGTGTGAGATGTTAAAGAACATGTGTTCTTGAAAATAAAAGCATTTAAAATCCATGCTGGATTCAGTGGTGTTTGATGGAAAAACTGGACATACTGATGTTTGTTAATGGTTTAACGGTTCAATCTGTTTTTTTGTTTGTTTGTTTGTTTGTTTGTTTTTCTGCTCGACATCACATGGTGTATTAATTAAATAGTTATTACTTCATTAAACTCAGTAGGGACGAGATTCACCAGGGACCTTCCGATACGGGACCTCGGTGCAGATTGTATTCCGAAGCTGAAAGTATCACAGTTTTAGAAATGTCCCTATTTGATAAAGCTTTTTTTTTTTTTTTGGTTGTTTTTTTGTTTGTAAATTCTAAACAAATTTAAAATGTTGCACTTCTGCAAATGTGGGAATAGTTTAGAGCACCCCTGGAGGATTATAGAGGTACTGCAACATTTTACCACGTCGAATACAAATGTATGAATTAAAAATCAGATTTGTAGTCGAAATGTTAACTGCCACACAAATTAATTGCCATTCGTAACTGAATCTTTCTTTTTCTTTTTTTGCCATCTCCACTTCTTAGTGTTGATGTGCTTTGTTACAATAGCAGTTAATTAAGGTTGTGTTCACCTGATTTGATGATCGTGATGTAACACATGATGGACATTGTTTATTAACCTTAATATAGAACTGATATTTCAAAATCTTGCTTAAATAAATCAATAAATTAACTGTATTTCAGAATACAAGGAGACTCAGTAATATTAAACTGACTCATTTGCTAAATTAAATTAGCGTTAAAAATAAATAGTTACTGCAGGTTTATAAACAGATTGCAATGCCAAGTTGAATCAGCTAGTTATACTACCACCTACTATACGCTAGTGAAGATTTAAAACTGGTTCTGCATGATTGCACGACATTTACAACTTAATAGAAGGCGATTGAAACCAAATCCTAATAAAACTAGGCATTTAATGAGAACTGATGTAATGGTGGCTAATAAAGGAGGATATGTTCGAGTGTGTGTGGAAGCAGTAGCAGTTTCAGTTCTATAAACAAGAGATTAATATCAGGAATAAAAGTTTCCAAAGAATCCACTGCATTGCATGTGTGTGTTGCCAGACTGACAAGCCCAAGTAGTGTAGTAACGGTTTCAATGAATTTGCTAGAACTGACTTTTTTTTTTTTTTTTTTTTTGTAGTGAATACACACAAGTAGAGCGATATGCACAGTGAAATATCTCAGTGTGTGATCTTTGCTATTTCTGGAGTTTTTAGCTGTTCCTAAAGGTGCCAAAAACTTTTGGTAATATGAGTTGACTGGCTTTTACTAACATATGTATGAATTTAATGAACATTTGTGTTTAGTTTTTAGTGGACCGCTGACTGTTTGTTCCTCCGTCTGCATCGGTTTCCTCCCAAAGTCCAAATATATGCAGAGTAGGATAATTGGTGTTTCCAAATTGCCCATAGTGTATGTGTGTGCGCGCATGTGCTTCTGTGCCATGTGATTGATTAGCACCCTATCAAGGGTGTACCCCGTCTTGTGCATCGAGTCCCCTTGGATATGCTCCAGGCCTCCCGCGACCCTGTACAGGATAAGCGGTATAGAGAATGAGTGAGTGACCATCACATCCATATATGGTTCTTCCCCAAATTTTGTTGCCCCAACAAAAATTTCCCTAATGCCACTTTTCACCATTTGCATAAAGGAAGTTCCATGACGACATGGTTTGCCAGTGTTGGAGTAGATGAACTAGTGTCTAATGCTTGCTTTTTGAGCTTTATGATAAAGATGCTAACTAGTGAGAAGAGTCGTGTTTAGTAATGTTAAAGCTACATGACGTAATCGTCACAGGGCTTATTAGACTTTCCCCTATGTGGTGGTTATGTGTGGTTTTATGGACGGTAAAAATGCAGCATCCTTTACGCACAGTCTTCAGAGTTTGATGTTTTTGTACATGAGAAATCATTGACATAATGTGTGCACTGTCTGGCCAAACAAAATAAATAAAATAAAAAAGGTCGCCAATAATTGGGCTGCATCAAGGAAAGAAAACGACTAAGGAAATTTGAAATAGCTGGAACTGGGTTAGGAATCCTTCAACACATTGTCAGTAGAAAGATATTTATTGCTCAACCATCAACTTTGTGGAAGAAATGCGCTCTGAAGAAAATCATCAACGGAGATCACTTCGATACTCGTTGAAGTTCCATGGTAGAAAAATCAACAGTAACAATCAGAGCTATGTTTAATAGCGAAAGTAAGAGCATTTCCTTACACACACAGTGTGATGAGAACTCATAAATAAGGATTGGGATTAAACTGTGTGGCCATAAGAAATCCACTTGTTAGTAAGATTTATCAGAAAAAAAAAAGCGCATGAAGCGATGCACCCGTCATGCATAGTGTCGACTGTACAAGCCTCTGGAGGCGGGGTTATGATCTGGAGTTGCTTCAGTTGCTCAGGTCTAGACTCAACAACGTTATGTGGCAATAAAATGAAGTCAGCTGACGACCTGAATGTTCTGAATGTCCAGGTTATCACAGCTATGGAGGTTTT
>JAAGKR010008477.1:0-11793 GCA_011419295.1 Clarias macrocephalus
GCAAATGATCTAATCATCTACAGCGAGTGGAAAAAGGAATACCGGCAACAAATCATTAGTAAAGTCATTACAGGACCAGCAAAGGTGGTGTAGGACGTACTAGGACAAGAACTGGACATCAGGAATCAAGATCAGACACTTTTGAGAAATGAACGCAAGGTGAAAATTAAAGGCAATAATATGGACCTGATGAGCACTTCACCCGTGCCCGCAGTAAAATTGCCCAAGCTGAGCGATACTGTAAGGAAGGCGACCTGTTAACCAGCTGGAAAATTCATCAACCGTTACAGTTTTCTGGGATTCTGAAGGGCCAGAAGTATTGGAACATTATCAGGGAAAAGGTTCAACAATCGACAGCGCTGGTTGCAGTGAGACGCTTATTGGCGAGCTGAAGACTGAACCTCAGGACTGATATCCGAGGACGTTGTGATCTCGCGTGACGATGCACGTCCGCACACTCTGAGGTGTTAAAGCGTCCTCACTATCATCCTGATCTCGCACCATCAGACTCTCACCTGTTTGGTCCCCTGAAAGCAGAACTACGGGGACGAAGATTCACTTCTGATGAAGAAATGAAGACAGCGGTGCATTCGTGGCTCAGCATAAAACATTTATTAATGAGAGAATACAAACGCTTGTTGAACATCAAGGAGATTACAAAGAAAATTTGTTTTTTTTCTAAAAATGATTTCAAATAAATTCTACAGCCAGTGTGCGGATGATATTTGTATCATTGGGGACATTATGGCAACAGGAAGAAGAAAACCTGGCAAAGTATCACAACGTGCTGATAGTCGGGAAGATCAAAACTTAATAAACGAGATGGACTTGAACATGATCAACGCTTTGGAAAGTTGTGCTTTTTTTACAAAAAAAATGAAACATGTGTAACAACATTTCACAACACTGATATTTCACCGATATTTCATTTTAGAGTATAAAATCTCATGCACTTGCACAGAACAATCTCGCTCTCTCTCTCTCTCACACACACACACACATGCGCTGTGCTTGTTCAGTTCAGTGCAGCGCTCAGTCAGTCAGTCAGCGATGTCTCTTGGTAACAGCTCGGTGGATTTCCTCTCTGCGCTCTGGAACTTCTCGGTGGAGGACGGCGTGGGGGAGAGCGGCGCGCGCCACAGAGCGATGGCACACAAGCCCACGGTGCGAGCGCTGCTCTCAGTCTCCTACTCCATCATCATCATCATCTCGCTGTTTGGGAATGCAGTGGTGTGTCATGTGGTGGTGAAGAGCAAGCGCATGCACTCGGTGACCGGAGTCTTCATCATGAACCTGGCCATCGCTGACATCCTCATCACCCTCCTCAACACCCCATTCACTCTGGTGAGACTTTGGTGATGATGATGATGAAAGTAATGATTGTAATGATGATAAGCAATGAACATAAACATGAAGATGATTATGTTGATAATGAGTAGGATGATGATGATGATGATGATGATGATGATGATAGTGATGAAGGTGATAGTAATATCAGTTGTGATGATTGTGAAGATTTAAAAGTTTTACATTTTCAATGTCATTTCCCCATAATTTAAATGGTGATTTCCACACCCCTGGTGTGTGTGTGTGTGTGTGTGTGTGTGTGTGTGTGTGTGTGTGTGTGTGTGTGTGTGTGTGTGTGTGTGTGTGTGTGTGCGCACGTGCAGGTACGCTTCATCTACAGTACATGGGTGTTTGGAAAAGTGATGTGTCATGTGAGCCGCTTTGCCCAGTACTGCTCCGTACATGTGTCTGTGTTCACTCTTGTGGCTATTGCCATTGATCGACACCAGGTAAACACACACACACACACACACACACACATGCACACAAACACACACACACACACACACACACATGCAGACACACAAATTATAAACATTGATAAACATATATTCTACATCTAATTAAACCTTTTCTTTATAGACCTGTCTAATCTGTCTTCAGGCCACGCCTCCTCAACTAATACTGACCCAGAGGCCACGCCTCCTCAACTGAGACTAACCTAGAGGCCACACCTCCTTGACTGACACTGGCCCAGAGGCCACGCCTCCTCAACTAATACTGTCTGAGTAGCCACACCTCGTCAACTGAGACTGACCTAGAGGCCACACCTCCTCAACTGAGACTGACTTAGAGGCCACACCTCCTCAACTGAGACTGACTTAGAGGCCACACCTCCTCAACTGAGACTGACCTAGAGGCCACACCTCCTCAACTGAGACTGACCTAGAGGCCACACCTCCTCAACTAATACTGTCTGAGTGGCCACACCTCCTCAACTGAGACTGACCTAGAGGCCACACCTCCTCAACTGAGACTGACCTAGAGGCCACACCTCCTCAACTGAGACTGACCTAGAGGCTATGCCTTTTTACTGACACTGACCCAGAGGCCACACCTCCTTGACTGACACTGGGCCTAGAGGCCACGCCTCCTCAACTAATACTGTCTGAGTGGCCACACCTCCTCAACTGAGACTGACCTAGAGGCCACGCCTCCTCAACTGAGACTGACTTAGAGGCCACACCTCCTCAACTGAGACTGACATAGAGGCCACACCTCCTCAACTGAGACTGACTTAGAGGCCACACCTCCTCAACTGAGATTGACATAGAGGCCACACCTCATTGTCTAAGATTGATTCAGAGGCCACACCTTCTCGGTTTAGACTGACTTAGAGACCACACCTCCTTGACCAAAAACGAACCAGAAGCCACACCCTCTCAACTGAGACGGACCCAAAGCCACACCTTCCTTTGCTGATCCTGACCCAGATCCCACAGTGACTGACAGAAACTAGTGTTATAGCGCGAGTTTAATAAACAGGTGTGTCTATGCTAATAATGAAGGCTCTTCTATTTGCTGATTGGTTCTTTCTGCCTAAAGGTGGTGCTGCACCCAATGAAGCAGAGGATGTCCCGCCTCCAGGGTGTGGTCTGGGTTGGAGTGATTTGGTTAATGGCCACATGTTTCTCTCTTCCGCATGCCATCTACCAAACTCTGCTGCACTTCAAGATCGGGTGAGGAACATTTGACTTCCAGAGATCTTCATCTTTACCCAAGTGCAAATGACAATGTGAAACGCTTGTCAGGGTTTCCCTCTAGTGGCACGTGGCAGGACTTCTGCCGTTAACTGGCAAATGATCTTTAGTTGTGGATACTGTAAAAGAAGCTGGGTCCAGTGGTGACGGGGTGGACTTGTGGATTATATTGCTAAGAGGAAGTGCAAGCCTTTGTATTGTCATGCCTCTGTAAGAGATTTGGGGCTGTGGAGAGTTCAGTGTGTGTTAGTGCATAGTTACAGGGCTGCCACCCATGAAAGGGAGAAAAATTGGCTGTAATTTCCATCTCACTCGGAATCTGCTGATCTGAAAGCACTCATTATTTTATTGTGACCAGAAAAGCATAATGAGGATGGGGAAGCTGCCGGCATAGGGGTGAGGTTCCAGATGGAAATGTGTTCTTGTGTGCCGGAAGAAGATTACAATAATCACAAAGGGATGATGGGGGGGGGGACAGACAGTCCAGAGACACAGCTGGGATTCACGCTTCTCATACAAGACCTCATGCAGGAACAAATTAATGCCGCATTCCAGGCTCAAATGTCACTTTTTGTCATCAGCAGCACTGCAGTGGAACAAGAACATGCACTCAACAACATGCTTTTAAAGATAATGAACAATTTTCATTTCATTCACAACACTCAGCTGCTGAAAGAATCTCAGCGTGTTACTGGATTCCTCTTATACCTGAAACACTCAAGTCCAGAGAGGAGAAATAAGAAAGCAAGAAGTTCTTCCAATGGGTTCCTCTCTGAAAAGGAAACTCTCATTGTTGTGTTGGATTGTCTAAGTGGGTACAGACCAACAAAAGGGCCATTCAAATACCCTCGAGAGTAGACCCCCTCTACTCAGGGTCTCCATCAAATGCACCAAAACACCTTTTAGCCATCTAGATAGAGGCCACCAAGCAAAGTTTCTCATAAAGAGAGAAAGCTAGGAGCTCTTCAGTGTGCACATTTTCAAGAGATTAATCGTGAAACTCTCCCAGCATTTTTTCAGTGGTTAACAGGTCTAACTTTTTGTTCTCCTACAGTATTTATAAACTGAATACAATTTCCTTTCCAAAGTCCTTTGCTGAAGCGAATGACCTTTCCCCTGGAGCTTCTTTAATTAAAAAAGAACAACAACAAAAAAACCTGCTAAATGCTAACCTACCCTTCTTTAGCTCTTATAAACAGATGGGAAAAAAGAGAAAAATAGCTTATTTTGTTTAGGGATCTTTGGGTTCCTGGCATGAGGAAAGTGCAGCTACTGTTTAAGGGCAGGAGTAGTTCACTGGTTAAGATGTTAGATCAAACCCTAGCATCAGCGGGTTTGCAGGTTTTTTTTCCCCTTGAGCAAGGCCCTGAACCCTCAAACATTCAGAAGTGTTCAAAAAAAAAAAAAAAAACAGTAAACCAAACAGTATTGAAGACAGATACTGACTAAACCCCTGATGTGATCGAAAGGTCCCAGGTTCCAACCAGAGCACCACCAAGTTGCCACTGTTGGACCCTTAATCAAGGCCCTTAACCCTCTCCTGCTTAGATCTACTGTATAAATGAGATTAGAATGTAAGTTGCTTTTGGAGGAGGGCATCCGTCAAATGCCATAAATGTAGATGAGACTGGACTGCAAACCTGAAAACAACAAACAAAATGTCAAAATAAAAAATCCCAATACACATGAAGTTCCATGTGGATGTCAAAATAAATGATATGACAAGGGCTGCTATACACCTTTTTTAAGCACAAGCAGAAATTTTCTGAGTAATGCTGCAGTCTGCAGTCGAGTTTGCGTCATGTGATGTTATAACGATACCAGACAAGTTACCTAATGCTGCTTAAATGCTAATGAAATGTCAATGCTAATGAAACTGGCTTTTAAAGTTTCACACCTCCTTCTCTTTTCTTGTACACTCTGAACCTTCCTCACAATACCTAGACTAACTTTAAAAACAGCGATTCCTACAGATTCAGGATGTAGTTGCGTCCTGGTCACTCCTGAGCTTCAGCACAACCAGCTGTCCAACATTCAGGAGGTGGTCTGAGAGAGTTTGGTGACTTGCTTTTTTGTTGACAAGTAGATGTCTAATGCTCAACTCATAACACATTTTGTTGTAGGCAGCGTGTTTATAAAGAAATTATATACAAATTTAAAGAAGATAAAAGGTAGGGGTGTGTTTTTGTCATATTTTTTGTATGTACACACAATTTAGACCGACCAAAATTATGAGATTTTATAATAAGGTGAAAGTTCTATATTAAACTTTCGAGGTCACTTATACAGTATTAAAACTCTCTTTCTTGCTCCTGCAGCGAGGGGAACGTGAGGACAGTTTGTCTGCCCAGCTTCCCTCAGCCGTCGGACCTGTTTTGGAAGTACCTGGACCTCACCACCTTTGTCCTGCTCTATGTGCTGCCTCTGGCGATCATCACTGTTGCATACGTTGTTATGGCAAAAAAGCTGTGGGCTCGCAACGCCATCGGTGATGTGACCCTGGCCCAGAGCTACGCCCACCGCCGGAGGAAGAGGATGACGATGAAGATGCTGATAGCAGTGGTAGCGGTTTTTGCTGTCTGCTGGTTCCCGCTGAACTGCTACGTGGTTCTGCTGTCAAGCAAAGTGATTGAGGCAAACAACGGCATATACTTCAGCTTCCACTGGTTGGCCATGAGCTCCACCTGCTACAACCCCTTTATCTACTGCTGGCTAAACCACAACTTCAGAGCTGAGATCAGGTCGCTGCCACTCATCGGTCACAGACGCAAAGTCAGCAGCAGTCAGCAAACTTAAAGACTACGCGAACTTCTACTACTACTTTATCTCTCCAACCTGAGTCCAGGATATTTAACCTCCATCTTGGTAAATTTATTTCGGGTCGGTGATCAAGTGGGTTTCATTTTTCAGTCGAAAAATTTTCACTTCATCATTTTAAATATCCAAAATGCATTTATATGTAAAAACCTAATCATGGAGATGATGATAAATTATGAGATTGATTTTAGCACCGACATCATCTTACATCAGTTTATCTAGCAAACTTTTGTTTTGAAGTCATTTGTGTCGATTCATGTCGCACTCAACCATGTTTGTGAAATCCTCACATTGGTGTTGATGTCAAAGTAAAACACTTTTTATCTTTACATTATCAGCTTCATTCTGGAGCGCTAACAAACATGCAAAAAATGTACAATCTTGGTGGTCTTAGTAAAAAATGTAGTGGTAGAAAAGTCAGCGCTCTGAGAGGACGCGGAACTCGTTGGAGAAGGTGTTCAACTGGTGAACTGATTGGAATTTGGAGATACATATATACAGTAGGGAACATACTTTTTTGATCTCTTGCAGATTTTGTAAGTTTGCCCACTTACAAAGAAATTAAGGTTCTATATATATACTGTATACACACAGGGGTTGGAAAATGAAACTGAAATGCCTGGTTTTAGAACCCAATAATTCATTAGTATGGTGTCGGGCCTCCTTTTGCGGCCAATACAGCATCAATTCGTCTTGAGATGAAAGTACTGCACAGTGACCAGAGGGATTTTGAGCCGTTCTTATTGCAGATTAGTGTCCAGGTCACTATGTGATGCTGGTGGAGGAAAACGTTTCCTGACTCGCTCCTCCAAAACACCCCAAAGTGGCTCAATAATATTTAGATCTGGTGAATGTGCAGGCCCTGGGAGATGTTCAACTTCACTTTCATGTTCATCAAACCACTGGTTCATGTCACCAGTCTTGTTGTGTGTATTGGTGCATTATCATCCTGATACACGGCACCGCCTTCAGGATACAACGTTTGAACCACTGGGTGCACATGGCCCTCCAGAATGGTGCGGTAGTCCTTGGCAGTGATGTGCTCATCTAGCAAAAGTATTGGGCCGAGGGAATGCCATGATATCGCAGCCCAAACTTTCACCAACAATTTGTCCTCTTTTGAATTCTGATATGTCACTCATAATGTTGTGTGCATTGCAATATTTTAATAAAAACTGTGCTATTACTCTGCTAATTAAACCTTCACACTCTGCTCTTACTGGTGGAATGTGCACTCAATGAACATCGGCCACCAGGCTGGTTAAATTTAGTCATGAAACCACCAACACTAAATTGGCCAGTGTTTGAGTTTAATTGTCCATCCCCTGTATATTATCATAGGTTTATTGTAAAGAATAGATACAGAATATCATTTAAAAATCCAGAAAAAAACACATGATATTATTAAATAATTTTCAAAAGTAAGTATTTGATCCCCAAGCAAAAACAACTTAGTAACTGGAGGAGAAACCCTTGTAAGAAGTTTCTCGTAATTGATTACTAGTTTGCGGTGAGGTTGGTGAGGTTTAAATGGAAGGTAGAGATTCTGTGGACAGGTGGCTTTTATGCACATAACGCGTTGTTGTTAGGAGAGCCTTCTCAAGTGAATCTGCGCACCACATGAGCACATGACCAGTCTATGGGAGCCAGAATTATTGTTAGTTGGTAGGGGAGCAAAAACTTATTTCACTCACTGAAATGAAACTTCAATTAAGTTATAATATAGTTTTTTCCATGTATTTTTGACTGATATTCTGTCTCTATCCTTTACGACAAACTGATCATAAAAATTATATACCCTTCAATTCTTTATAAGTGTCACGATAGTAATGGAGAAATGCAAGTGCAGATCAGCGTTGGTTTATTTAATAGTAACAGACAGTCCAAAACGTGAAGCTGAATCAAGGTCAAAAACATGCAAGGGTCGGGCAAGGCACAATCAGTACGTCAAGGACAAAAGCGGTAATTAAAGTAAAAAACCAAGCAGAGACAAAATCAAGATGCGGCTTGATAAAGTCAGGCTAGAACTGAAATACTTCGCACTGAACCGTAGCTTAGAGTCTCTTTTAAATTGGGTGCTGATCCTGAGCGGAGAAGAGAATATGGTGGGGAGTTGTATTCCATGTCCTCCATGTTGGTAGGTTGAATGGCAGTCTGGGAAATTGAGTTTCTTGATGGACACTGTGAATGTGCAATGTCCCAGAAGAAACTGGGACCAATCCCTTTGATTTTCAAAACAGTAGGTTCTTAAGAAAATGCTACCTCCTAAATCGCTCTTTACACTTGACCATTGGACTGTGGGTGGTAACCTGATGTGAGACTCACAGAGACTCCCAAATTCTCCATAAAGCTGGACCAGACCCTTGAGGTGAACTGGGTCCCTCTGTCACGTACAATGTCCTCAAGAATTCCAAAGTATCTAAATGCATGATTAAACAAGAGCTCTGCTATCTCGAATGTAGTCGGTAACCGTGACAGTGGGACAAGGCGCAATGATTTCGAGAAGCGGTCTATGATTACTAATATAGTGGTCTTTCCTTGGGATTCAGGAAGGTCAGTGATGAAATCAATCTCCAAATGTGACCAAGGACGTTGCGATGTGGGCAGTGGCATTAGAAGTGCGCGTGGAACTTTTCCTTTGGCACATTAATTTTCATTGGCACTAATTTGCCATCAGTACAGTTTTTTTTAATAACTGGTAAGTTCTTGGTACACCCGAATGTCCTGTGGCTGGTGTAGTATGCGCCCATGTTATCAGTTTTTCTCTAAGGTGAGCAGGGACAAAAGTGGTTGAGGAACGAGGTGAGCGTCTCTATGTCTGTCTAATCTCCTGATCTATGTCCCATGTGATTGCTTGGAGGGAACATGTGGGAGGCAGAATGGTTAATCGTTTTTTAAGGCTAAATGATTTATAGGAAATAAACTGGGAAGAACTCACCGGGGTCTTGATTTGTGCCTGGGCTGCCCCCATATACGATTTAGATGCGGGCAGCTGATCTTGGCACCTGATGATTTGGATGACCGCAGTAGAAGCGGAGATGTTCCTTCTTTCGCCTTTCCCGTTCAGCAGCAGTTAGCTTGGCATGGTTTACTTGAGCGGGTTCTGGTGATATGAGGCCCTCCCTTTGATGTAGCTCACAGTTCGGGATCAAGTGATCAAGACAGATGGTCATCTCAATGAGTGACTCAAGGGATACTTGCTCATCGCGGCAAGCCAGTTCAGTGAGTAAATCTGGATGCAAACCTTGGCGAAAGCTGCTTTAATGCGGGTTCATTCAAATCACTTTCCGCTGCCAATGTCCGGAATTCCAAAGCATATTCTGCAGCTCGTTTCTTGCCTTGTTTTAAATCGATCAGCTGCTCCCCACTTTCCTTTCCATCTGGAGAGTGATGAAAGTCACGATGAAAGAGGTCAATAAATTGACTGTAGGACTTGGTATCCTTGCCCACCTTGGTTCCTGCTTGGCCTGCTGTGGCCCAGCGTAGCGCCTTGCCTGTAAGCAGGCTCAGAAACAGGGCCATCTTAATCCTTTGTGAAATTTGAAGAACAAGGAGCATTCTAGCAGGAAGTTACTATTGTGACAGAATACTTCGCCTCCATCATGAATGCAGCAGAAGTAACCTCTCAGCATTTGGAGGTTCTCCCGTAAGTTCTCACTCAATCTGTTTTTTCCTTTGTGACCCACATGGATGTAATCGACACCCTTATCTATCGAATACCCTATATTCGACTACGCTGTGCTGTCTCTCCAGAAGCTTTATCAGGTTTGGAGATAAGGGTGTCAAATACATCCACGTGTGTCACGAAGGAAAAAACAGATTGAGTGAGAACTTACAGGAGAACCTCCAAACGCTGAGAGGTTACTTCTGGTGCATTCATGATAGAGGCGGTGTATTCTGTCACGATAGTAATGGAGGCAAAGAAATGCAAGTGCTGATCAGTGTTGGTTTATTTAATTGTAACAGACAATCCAAAATGTGAAGCTGAATCAAGGTCAAAACATGAAAGGGTCAGACGAAGTGCAATCAGTATGTCAAGGGCAAAAGCAATAATTAAAGTAAAAAAAAGCAAAATCAAGATGTCAAAGGTAAACAACAGCTTGGTAAAGTCAGGCTAGAGCTGAAATACGTCACTCTGAACTGTGGCTTAGAGTCTCTTTTAAACTGGGTGCTGCGCCACTGAACACAGGTGTTGCTGGTCAGTAATCAGGAGATCCTGAGCGGAGAAAAGAGTGTTGCTGGGAGCTGTGGTCCAGGTCCTGCATGTTTGTACACTGAATGGCTGTGTGGGAAATCGAGTTGAACGTGTGACAATAAGTGGGCAAAAGAAAACAAAATCTACAGGGGATCAAATAATTATTTTCCCCACTATTTGAGGTTTCGTTCTCCAGACAGTTATTTTCATCTACTTCAGATTTTCTTTTTTTGACTTTAATATTTGCTTCCATTGACAATTGACTGACATGCGGTTTACCAATTCCATGATGGATAAGAAGTGCAGCGGTCGACTCTGTAGGGACACGTAGCGTTTTATATAATACTCTCAGTGTTGTGTTTTGATAAAAACACATGATTTTGAAGCTTTTTAAATATCAGTATTTAGAGATTTTCAATTTTCAACTTTTGTTCTAGACCACCTTGTGTATCTGAGGTAAATATTGTGCAAGAATACACAAAAGTCTGTGAAAAAACTTGTTTATCGGGTTTTGCAGTCAAACCGTTCGTTTATACTTTTAAATGCAAATACAGTGTAGAAGTGCAGGGAAATATTACACAAGCACAACAACAACAACAACAACAACAACAACAAAAAGAAACTCATCTGTCTCTTGTCTTGTTGAGATGTTTATCGTAAATCTCAGAATTAAAGATTGTTTTTCATATCTATGGGCTCCATAATGTTTTCAAATGAGGCCAAAATATGAAAACTCATATAACTGCCAGCTTTACTTTTTTATATTTCAATAATGAGATTTAAACTTACATTAGCATTTGACTGTTTAATTAATTACTTGAGTGTCTAATGAATGATGGTGATGATGTTTGTTTTTATGTTTTGTGCTGATAGTTTGTGGCTTTTCATTGTAACATCAAGAATTAAAAATAAATAACTAAATAATGTAAATTACACGGTGTTGTTGTTGTTATTGTTGATTATTTTTTCGTTTTTCGGTTATCCTGACCCCATGCTGTCTTCATGACAGCAGGACGGAGCTGATCTGATGAGTTAGCTGAGGATGTATATTAGGATGTGCATTAGTGATGATGATTAGAGAGAGCTATAATAAGTATAATAACAATCTAATCATTAAACCCTTTTACCTGATCTCAGCACCTGCGGGACTTCAGGCTGCACTTACTGTAAAAGCAGGTAATTGTGACAATAACTGCAATTTTTTTTTTTTTTACCTCCAAAGGTGACACACTAAAAAGCAATTTGCCACTCCGGGAATTTGGCGAGAGTTAACTGCTTTCTGAGAATGTACTTCAATATATAAAATAAATAAATCAGCAAAAAAAATTAAAAATAATAAAGGTGTGGTCCAGTGGTTAATGACACTGACTGTGTGTGACTGGGCGTGTCCCAGGTGTGGTCCAGTGGTTAATGACACTAACTGTGTGTGTGACTGGGCGTGTCCCAGGTGTGGTCCAGTGGTTAATGACACTAACTGTGTGTGACTGGGCGTGTCCCAGGTGTGGTCCAGTGGTTAATGACACTAACTGTGTGTGTGACTGGGTGTGTCCCAGGTGTTGTCCAGTGGTTAATGACACTAACTGTGTGTGTGACTGGGCGTGTCCCAGGTGTTGTCCAGTGGTTAATGACACTGACTGTGTGTGTGACTGGGCGTGTCCCAGGTGTTGTCCAGTGGTTAATGACACTGACTGTGTGTGTGACTGGGTGTGTCCCAGGTGTTGTCCAGTGGTTAAT
>JAAGKR010008477.1:11813-24313 GCA_011419295.1 Clarias macrocephalus
TATAATAAGTATAATAACAATCTAATCATTAAACCCTTTTACCTGATCTCAGCACCTGCGGGACTTCAGGCTGCACTTACTGTAAAAGCAGGTAATTGTGACAATAACTGCAATTTTTTTTTTTTTACCTCCAAAGGTGACACACTAAAAAGCAATTTGCCACTCCGGGAATTTGGCGAGAGTTAACTGCTTTCTGAGAATGTACTTCAATATATAAAATAAATAAATCAGCAAAAAAAAAAAAAAAAAAAAAGAATGAATAAATAAGAGCCAGAACAAAGAGCTTAATAGTAAGTAAGAAACAGAAGGTTTTCTTCTTTGAAATCATAAAAAAGCAAAAGTAACTCATGGTTCTGACTGAAAGGTTATTAATACATATCAGTGGTTAATGACACTAACTGTGTGTGTGACTGGGCGTGTCCCAGGTGTGGTCCAGTGGTTAATGACACTGACTGTGTGTGTGACTGGGCGTGTCCCAGGTGTGGTCCAGTGGTTAATGACACTAACTGTGTGTGTGACTGGGCGTGTCCCAGGTGTTCTCCAGTGGTTAATGACACTGACTGTGTGTCTCAGCGTGGGTGAGAGTCGGTCTGTACGGTCCGCAGTACTGAGGAGAGAGCAGCTGCCTGACCACACCCACATTCACACCCAGTCACAGAAGCACTTGCAGCAACAACACACATCTGATAACGTTATGTCGTCTTAAACACGTCTAAAACACGCCGTCGCTGCACTAACCACTTCTAAGTCCTTCTGAATCGCCTCTGAACCGCCCGTGTCGTTCTGTTCACGGCTAACGCTTAGCTACAAAGCTAACTAGCTTCTAACATGAGGCTGAATCACAAACCCCTCTCTAACCCCTGATCAAGGGCACTACTGGGTGTGTGACTACGAGGGAGTGTACACCCTACATAGTGCACTTGCTTTACCTTTAACACTATTTGGGATTCGACCCCAGCACCCTGAAGTTACTGGAGCTGATATTCTAAAGTGGAATCTGGTGAGTTTCTCAGGACTGTCCACCACCTCCATGATTTACTCTCCTCACCTGGAGCACCTACAGAGGACCAGGAAAAGTTTAAAACTACTTTTATAACCTTGAGTGTGATATTGCTTAAATATCAAGTACAACGCCAGGCTATGCCACCCAAGAACTTTCACACCACGATATAAGTTTCACAGGTAAGTAATAAAAGAGAGCGACAGCGACGTGTCTTTGAGGTAAGTGGGCAGGTTTAATGAAACATCTCACTCCATTTCACTCATACAAATATTCAGCAGCTAAAGACACGACGTTTATTAATCCACAGATTTAAAGCCTATTATACAGGAGCACACATGCAGAGGTCTCGTTCGAATCAGTGGTGCACTTAATAAGCAGGTGTATTATGCTGTTACATGCCAAGTGCAGAGAGACAGGAGAATATAATTACACATCCAAACCACCTCCACGGTGGTAACCTGCTACTAGGGGGTGGAGAACGACTGCTCAACTTACTCGTGCACACAGACACACACACACCACAATAGCAACCAATAATTAGGAAACGATTTGAATGTGATAATGAATTACAGACTACAAACTTTACCACGACAACATGGTTTAAAAAGGTGAGTAGGGGTGAATGGCTGGGCAGCGACCAGCCAGCAGGACACAGGCAGCGTGTTGTGAAAGTGAGGGGACGGAATAATGATTAGATTACACTTGTCTATTAATAATTCAGTCACACTGCACTGCAGATTACAGCCAAACGGACCATTACGCCAGGACCCAGTGCCCAAACACAAAGAAAGTGTATATATACATACATACAGTATATACTTTAATGAAACTAAAGAAGCACAAATATAATGGACTACTAGGCTAAGGAGTCTGCTGGGCTAAACAGTTTACTAGTCCAAAGAGGCTTGTAGGCCAAGCAGGCGACTATGCAAGACAGGTTTCTAGGCCTATACAGACAACTAAACAGGATACTAAGGCAATTCATTGTGTTAAGGCTCTGAGTTACTGATCAGACAGTCGGTGGTTCAAGCCCCGGCTCCGCTAGGTTGCTGCTGTTGGGCCCTTGAGCAAGGCCCTTCACCATGTGCCCCTGCTGCCGGGGTGTTCTATAATGGCTGACCCTGACCCCAGCCTACTAACAACAAAGCTGGGATATGCAAAGAATAACAAAGAATTTCACTGAGCAGAAATGTATATGTGATGAAGAAAGGCTGGACTTAATAATCAATTTCAAACAGGCCAAACAGGCCAAACAGAATACATGATTGATCCTTATTCTCGCTTATAGTCTCCTTCTAGACACTTAACCGAAAGTTTAACTATCTTCTTACTTTAAGAGAATTTCAGCATATTAATGATTATTTGAATCTGTGCATGTTTTACATCTCTGAAGTGAGCTGTCGCTATGTAAATGATAGAATATTACAAGTGCATCAATTCATATTAGCTAGAGCTGTGTGATTTAACCGATCATGCAATATAATAATATTTTAAAATGATTTAAGTAGGTACATTTACAAACGCTAAATGCCTTAAAATTGCTACATTTTTTATGAAATATTGAACAGCTTTTGTAGGAAATAGTAACCACCTGCATTTTGAGAAAATAACTTGCTAACACAAGTTACATAGCGATTCCGTGTTTATTATATACTTATAATATGTTAGTTTTTAATGTTTGAAAATGTATATATCTGTTTGAGACAAAACAGACGATAAAGGCTTGTAGCGCAGCCACATAAAAGGTTTTTTTTCTTTTTTATATATAGGCTTTGTATAAGCAGATTTTTAAAATGAAAGGAAAACTGCTGGGTCTTACACTGTAAATCACCCCAGCAAGGTTTGTGTGCCAAAGACTCTGTTATTTTGGTTCGGGGATGAAGTCTTGTGGGAGGGCGCAGCCGCGACGCGAGGTCATGCCCATGATGTCACAGGGTCAAAGGACCCCTAAGGAGAAGCTCTGGGAGGAGAGCATGAGGAGTTACAGCGCGCTGCTAAGTTATGTTCATGAACTCGGAGGTGAAAGTTAAAGTGAAGTCTGTCGTTGGCGGATTTCTGTTCCTGTTGGATTATCACTTCTGGTCTACTTCACCACTTCGCTCCTGCTCCAAAGTCGAGCTCGCGGATTTTCAACATCATCTCCGGTGAGGCCGATCCAGCTCCCCCCCGACACACTCTGCCTTCAGTAACAACCCGCCCTTGGACACTCATTCCACACCCAGATTCACCATCGCTATTTGCATATATTTTGTAAATATTCATATTATTATTTTTGTTGGTTTTGCTGCACCTGTTTACTGTTTAATACACTTTGGCTTCCTGTTTATGTTGGCTGTGAGCGTCTCTTCTTCTCCTGAGCGGCTCCACACTTCACACCAGAGACTAGATTAAAGTTCCCACGTTAGTGTAACTCAGAAATAAGATTATCTGAGCGTTACAGGCTAATGCTGTTGAATCAAATCACGATGAAAACCGTAATAAAATTGACGGTCTACCTCTGATTCCCAGCTCTTATATAAACCTGATAGAACATAGAACCAGAGTGAGGTTCCTAGCCCGAGTCGGATCAGATTAGGATTTAAGTTACACAAAAGATCTGCAATCTTACTTCCCAGTGCTTCACTCAGAGACAGTCAGACATTTAAATAGTGTCGAACAGCATCTCAGACACTAGCGCTGAGATTAGACTATATTTCAGAGGGTGAGGTGAAGAGAAAGCTGGCCACGGCCCAGCGGACACACACTGAAATGAGTTTATTATTGGAGCATTAGCGTACATGCTGCTGTCAACAAGGACATGATTAAATGTCTCAATTATATCATTAACACTCCAGTCACAAGTTGTACACAAATCTGGTATGAGTCCAATCCCAGTCTGTACAGTCTCATCCAAGTGAAGAGTCTGGAGCAGCAGAGTGCCGCGGAAGGCCCGAGTTCTGAGTCAGAGCCTCGAATATTTAACCTGGATCTCTCGCATTTCAATTCTGAGTCATTTTGTGGCGATGAGCTGAAGCGTCAAACACGAACAGAAATGTAATACATGGATAAACAGGTTTCAGTTACCGATAAAGATTTTCACATATTCACACATATGTACTGTATGTACGCCCCTAAATGTCAAAATCAGATTTTACCCATAAAAGTAACTGTAGGGAAACTGTGTACTGCTTCCATACTGCAGCATTAAATTATCTTTAATCAGGTCACTTGAACTAGATGCATTTTGTGCATCAAAAATACAGAAATATACGTAGATATCGACAGGCCAACAGAAAAAAAAAGACAGACAGATAAACAGAGAGATCTAGAGACCGACAGTTAAAATCAAACATGCAGAAAGAAACAGACGAATGGACACAATCAGAAAGAGAAAAATAAATAGACAGACTCCAACAAGACAGACACAGAGACAAAATGATGCAGAGGTTGTCTTTAATAAACAGAAGACAGTTTTTAATGAACTTTAATGATGTGAATTTTTTTTTAAATATTACATATTACATAGAGAAATGCCTTAATATTCACGTCAGAAGACACACACACACACACACACACACACACACACACACACACTCAGCAGTGTGTTTATGTGTGTAGTGTACGAAAAAAAAGCATGAATCAGTTTAATTGTGAATAGATGCTGAAATGCATGAAATACTTGATAATAAATACATTACAGTGACGTGTGTTTAAATCTTAAATAATAAACTAGAGCGAGATCTCACGCACTCTTACGTTAGCTTTACACAGCTGTTAACATGCTAATGTAAAGCCAATTTCACACCCTCGTATTGATTACTGCAGTAAGCGTAGATATATTTATGCTGATTTCATTGGAATCCAAAAGTGGTAATTTATTGCACAATAAAGCAAATGAGCATAAAATCCTTCAGGAAAACTAGCAAGCTAGTTAGCTAGGCTAATTAGCAAATTACTCAACCAGCTTAGCCAATAGGTCCAGATTTGTTGTGATCTGTGCATGAGTTTATTCTCAACACATTACGTTCACCTTTGGAACAACAGTGTTGCTAGGCAACAAAAACAACAACAACAAAACCTGGACATAAAGAGCATGAATTAGCTAGATAACTTCAATATTACACTTTCTACATGGACACAGTGAGAGCGAAAGTGACACAGAAACATCGGTAACGTTCACATTTACCTCAGAAGTGCTGGAAAAGTTTTTTACATTATATGTACATTATATTAATAAAATGACACTAATTATACACTTAGCGACAGCTGCTGGCGCGGCTAACCCGTGAATTCTGCCATACTGATGAACAGCTTTCAGTTACTGAAGTTTGCTAGTAAACAGCGGCCGGTTCTGGGATTTGCTCAGTGTGGTCGTTTGTGTCTGTGCGTGTATGTGCGTCCCCGAGTGTGTGAGTGTGTGGCTGTGGCTAAAGTACGATCTGACGCTGTTGCGCACTGTAGCCGGGAGCCGTATGCGTATAGTTTGTCGGAATGAAGTTTTAGTAGACTGATCTGCAGACTGATTCGCGTTACGTGGTGAAAGGCTAACACTATGGGTAATTTTGTTAACGCTAAATGTGCTAGTACTCGTTGTAGTGTCGAGGCTCTGGAGGGCGCTATGGGAAACAGATTTGACATCACTAATACAGTCCTCCATGCTGTTGCTGACCTTATGGCTCATACAAGCGGACCCGGTCCGGTTAACCTGCGTGGTGCCATCTGTACTGCTAAAGCTATCTTTGTAGCCAGTGCTATCGTCATGATCAGGATCACTGAGGATAGGTTCATCCACATTTGCGCTACTGTTAGGGTCTGTGCTAGGAGAAGTGCACTTGCTAACCTTTCGGATCACATCAACACCACTTTGGATACCAGTTTCCCCATCACTCAGGGAGAAACCGTTACTAATGCTAAGCTCATGGCTAGCGTCATCTTTGCTAAGGCAAACGTCATTACAGGTACAAACATCAGCGGCGTCGCTCATCTTAAGCTGGCTTCCTTCCGACTGAAGCACGAGGTTGACGTTCTGGTTGTAAAAGAGTGTTTGAGGTACGTTTACCTTCGCCACGGTAACCGTGTCCCCTCTGGTCTCCATGTTAACCCTCCCTGACTGTTTGAACATCCTCCTGCCCATGCTGGGGAACAATGTGATTTTCATCCTGCTGGTTTTGTCTTGTTTGGCCGGTAGTGTTAGTGAGTGTGTGTGCACTGTGCGGGCATGTTTTGTGTGCACAGGACAAGGTTGCGTGAGTGAGGCAGTGTGTACAATCCCCAGGTTTGTTCCTTCATCATGGTATGGAGTCTCATGTTCCTCCACTTGCATTCCTCTGTCCATCTCTCTGTCGTCTTCAACTTTTCCCCTATCCTTCACTTCACACTCATCCTCAGAGTTTACATCCAAATTTTTCATTCCCCCTTCTTTCTCTTTATCCCGCTCTCCACTCTTCAGCTCGTCGTAAGTGAAGGCCATCGTCCAGAGCTTCCTCGGCATCTCCGGAGTCAGCGGGCAGAGTCGGGCCGAAGTGCCAAATAAAAATGGATGGGACTTATCATCGCTCGGACTCTGGGCGTATTCAAAGCTGTCCAGTGAGCTGAGAGACGACGTCGCCGTTGACGACAGGCTGGACACGCTGGCCAGCCGCCGAGCAGGATGACGGAACCGTGCAGGAAACTGCGGCGACTTCCAGAAAGCGTAGCGCCCCTTTCCTGCTCCTCTACCACGGCGCTGAAACAACGGGCTATGGTTGATTTTTTTACTTTCCATGACGCCATTGTCGCAGCTGGACTGCCGGATGACTGGAGGATGGGGCGGGGCTTGAGGAGGAGTTGTCATCTCAAAGCACATCGACGGCTCGGAAAGACACCTGTCTCTTGTTTGGCTGAATTCACAGAGTGAGGTTGATTGGGTCGACGCCAAATCGAGCATTCCGCAGCTGTGGGCGCCGTCTGTGGTGGACGAGGTCGCAGCTTTAAAAGAGGACAACTTTCTGTTTTCGCTCAAGGAAAGTGTGCTCAGGGGTAGGAACGGATCAAGGTCCAGAGAGAAGAGAGGAGAAGAAAGAAAGTCCAGATCTGCTTCTTCTGAGGATGAGTGGAGGGGCAAGGGGGTGTCGGCTGTTAAAAAAATATATGAAACATGAAAATTTTACAAATTTTTTACTGTTCAAATTCAATCAATTACAATTTAATTTATTATTTATTTAATTTATTAATTGGTTTGAATTACATAACAAAAACAAAAAATCTTGAAAAAGATAAAAATCCTGATTTCCAGAATTTTTTCAGTCATTTTAATCTGAAAAAAAAATTTCTTGACAGAAATTAAAAGAAAATGCTTCCGAGTGGCGCAGTGGTAAAAAGTTCTCGCCCTATCATCCGGAGTCGCGAGTTCGATTCCGGGGTGATGCTGTAACCTCTCGCAGCCGGAGGTCTAGAGAGAGCTGATTGGCCGAGCTCTCTCAGAGGGGAGGGATGAGAGGTACTTAGTGCTCCCACATTAATCACGGCTCTACAGCCAGTCAGGGGCGTCTGTGAGCTCACGCAAGCGGAAGGAGCGGATAGAGCCGTCCTCCGAGTGTGTTACTCCGCCCCCAACGGTGCGTGAGCGAGCAGTTACACGTAACACAGGATAGTCTTCGGCCCTCACGACTGAGTGGTAGTAGCTATGTGGGAGCCCCCTAGTGACGGGGAGGAATTGAATACGGCTAAATTAGGGAGAAAATCGGGAAAGAAAGAAAAGCAATTAAAAAAAAAACAATAATGCCCCATCTCTACCTCTTCCTCCACTAGAGCTTCCTTTTGTGTAGCGTTTATTTGCACATCAGAACCTTATTGGCTGGTGCCCTTGATGATGCAATGAGCTTTTCTTTCATTCTAACTCAGATTCTCCATAAAAAAATGTCCTTAAAAAATGAGCAGTTGCACTCTAAAATTAATTGCCTGTAAGGGTTTGAAAGATTAATGTGTCTTCAAGATAGTGTCTGATTTAGAAGTGGACACGGGTCAAGAAGATGTGAAGATTCAGCCAAGTTTATCTTCCTTTGCCATGAAATAAACAGCCAAACAAAATTGCAATATGACACAAACAAAACCAGACGTCCCCACCACGAGCGCAGCTAAACATGCTAAATAAAGGCCACCATGAAGACGTCAGGAAGGCTTCACATCTCAGACAGTGAATCTTCCAGCAAGATCACTTTAAAAAACAAAAATAACTAAAACTGAATAAATAAAAATCCTGACCTGTGAGGTCATCGTTTTCCTGCGCCGTCTCCAAGAGTGTTGTGAGAGCCTTTTCCACCTCAACACCAAAGATGGACGGAGCATTCTCGATCAGGAAGCGGACGAGTGCAGCCACCTGGACGCCGGCGATGGAAAATAAAGAACACAGAGACACAAACATGAGCGTACACAGGAGATAAATCACCAGGAAGGAGCAGGTCTGCTTTACTGTAAGCGTGGAGACGGTTCACTTCCTGCTCCCTGGCACGGGGAACGTGGGAACGCGTGCGCTCAGCCTGGTCCACTGACTGCGTTTCATTTGTCATTTTGTCGCTCTTTTTTTCTAAACATAGTACGTCAGAAAAACAAGCACAAGCGGTTGTAGCCATGGCAACGGCAACCAGACAGACATTACAGCTGTTTGAACTGTGATAGGATTCAGCGATGAGGTCAGGTTTACGTATATTGCAGCATATTCAGGTGTAACTTTCTTTACAATTCATCAGTCGTTCTCGAACTTCCTGTCAATCGGTTCAAGAATCGTTTTCAGACTCTCGAGCCTCGATTTCAGACTCCGCACTTGGACTGATGCCTGCCAGAGCATCCGGTCTGAGCACCCTAATGCCGCAGCGCTTTTCAGTTAGACGTTGCAGGATTATTTATTAAGGGTGAATGTTTTAAAATGCCTTAATCAGTGTTGGGGGACGTTACTTTTTAAAGTATTTTTTACATTACATTACATGCTTCCTTATGCATGTTGTTTTAGTCAAGACCTTTATAATTATTCTACCATCATCACTCAGCGAAGTTTAGCCCATAATCTGTTAACTACTAACCTCAGGAATAGCAGAGTGGCAGAGTGGGGTGGGTTATTAGTGGCGGGGGAGGGGCTTGTAGGACGACACACACACACACACACACACACACTCACACACACACACACACAGTAACGGAATGACTGCTGTCTGGCTCACAGATTACATAAATTGTCTGAATAACGATTACATTTTTGAAACAGTAACTGAGTAGTGGAATGGCGGAGCTCACGCGTTACTCGTTACATCAAAAAAGTCATCTGAGTCCTCTAATGCGTTACTTTGTAATGCGTTACACCCAACACTGGCCTTAATACACAACCTACCAGCGCTTTTCATAGTTTTATATATATATATATATATATATATATATGTGTGTGTGGGTGTATTGCATGTACCTCCAGTGTGTTCTGGCTCTCCTGCTCAGGGTTCGAGCTCGGTGCTCTCCACAGCATGTTGGGTGTGATACACAGAGCCAGATTGGACGCTGTCATCTGATTCACATCTGAGTGTGTGTGTATGTGATGGAGAACCCCAAACACATAACACAACAGAGTACGGTTGACCTGGGGCAACTTTGCAAGTACACTAAAAACACACACAAACAGGTAAAGTATTGCACTTAGTTGATGTACTGTAACTTGGTTTCTGACAAGATCAAGTGTTTGCTTTAAAAAAAAAAAAATTACATATTAGCAACTTTAAGTGAAATCGCCCATTTTAATCAAGTTCAGTAGAACATTCTGAACCAAAATTCTCAGCATTAGGAATGTTTAATCCTAACGATAACCTGCTAGAGAGACAATCATGATATGATATGATATATGAATATCATATCATATCATATCATATCATATCATATCATATCATATCATATCATATCATATCATATCATATGCAGACAATCATCAGAAAACTAAAACCTCCTGGAAATAAAAATTATCCCGCTCCACTTCAGTCATCATTTCCAGCTCTTAATTCTCATTTTCAGTAATACCAAGTAGAAAAAAATTGCCCTTAGGCAAGCGGTCAAACTAGCAAAATAATCCTCATCACTAGTGTAGGACGATGGATGATGAACATGAACAAGAATCAGATCATGTGTGCGAAAAACGCAATGTGATAATTACCGCCGGTGGTGGTGCAACATTAAATTGCACACACATAGACTATAGGAGATTTTGGGAATGCCATTTAGCTTGATCTGCATGTCTTTGGACTGTGGGAGGAACCAGAGTACCCAGAGGAAACCCACCAAACATGGGAAAAAAAATATGCAAACTTCATGCACACAGACCCTGAGGCAGGAATCGAACCCTTGACCCTGGAGGTTGAGGCCACAGTGCCTTGCCCAGTGGCAGCCCAGCAATGGTTGTGGTGGCGGTGTTTGGGGGCTCAAACCTGTGACCCTCCGATCAGCAACCCAGAACTTAAACCACCTAAACCACCACCGCCTGCTTCCTAAAGTCGTGGTGTATAATGAAGAGACAGGATTCAAGTTAAGAAATCCATCAAACCCCAGCACAAACACAAGAAGGAGTACAGAAACATTACGAGGAAACATCACAGTCCGGCCGAGAAGCACAGACTCCAGACAGCATGCAGGCGGGAGAAAAAGCGATGAAAAAGCAAAGCTGCCGCCTGACAGCATCCCCCAATAAATGATAGCTGAATAATCTGGACTTTAATCTGGCGTGTATCTGGTTTAACAGCCGGCAGTTATTTTTGTTTTGCCACATGGGAGGACCGGAGTGAGCATCGCTGTGTCTACTGAACACAAAGCAAAGGATTTAGGGTTCTCTATAGCATAAGATCCAGACACATCAAGCCGTTAATCTGTCTAAAAGAAACAGTTAAAATGATAAGGGTTACAGTGGTGAAGTGCTCCGCTCGTCAGTGTTTCTCCCAGAAAAGGAATCCAGACTCTGTGCTGTCTTGGCCCGACTGTGATGTTTATTGTTTAACTCAAGATAAAGATAAATGGCCAGAGTAATATAACCTGAGGATATAATGAGGATGTGGATGAGAAAAGCACTACCTTAATAATAAGAATAGAAATGGAGCAAAAACTAAACCAAAACATAATTAGGAGATGAACTCCAACGGTATACAAGGTGAGAGATGATTTGACAAGCTCGTCTGGCGCCCCGCAGATCTCGTAACTCATGAAGGAATATGAACTGGCCCAAAATAATCACGGAAGTGTCAGGAGAAATGTTGGAATTGATCTGAATAGAGCCACCTTCAGAGTGTAAATCAGAATCAGAAATAAGAACATGCAAAGTAGGACGGGACAAATCAGTAGAAGAGTCGGATGGAACGGGAGAAGAGGCATCCCGAGGGTAAGAGGGGTCTTCTTTATGAAGGGAAGTCACGTTCCAAGTCAAGTACGCCATGGCAATCAGCACCGAGATGAACAGCGAGAGCCCAAGTGGAATAGTCACATCCTCATCAGCATCAAAACGCAATTCATGCTTATAGGAGCGATTGGCCATAATGAGGATAAAGAAAGAATAAAGTCAGAATAAGTAAGTGAAAAAAAAGTTTATCTTATTGAAAATAAAGTAGGTATAATGAAGAAAGACAATGTGCCTTGGTGAAACTAATGATAAAACCAGGGAGATCAGCACGGTTATTTTATATAGAATAACTTAAAAAGCCATAGAGGCAATCAGAATTCAAAAAAAGGGTAAAGGAGCTATAATGGGAAAATATATGCCCAGTTCATCCAGCCATCCATCTAAGAACTTCTGTAGTCCATCTAGGGATCGTGGAGGCCAATGGTGACCGTTGTATTTATTCCCATTTGTGTGACTGTGGTAGGACCTCCAGGGAACATTCACACACTACGGAAAATTTGGGAAAACCAAATAGAGTGGAACCTTGGATTACGAGCATAATTCGTTCTGGAAGTGGGCTCGTATTCCAAAACACTTGAAAACTAAATCAAATTTTCCCATAAGAAATAAGGAAAACTCAAGTTATTTGTTCCACAGCCCAAAAAAATAAATACATAAATATAATTAATACAAAATATAAAGTAAAAATAAAACAAATTAACCTGCACTTTACCTTTAAAAAAAAAGGAAAAATAAATCTAGACAGATAAGTGTTTCTGTTTATGCGCAGAGGCGCTGTGTGAGTGTGTGTATGTGTGTGTGTAATGTGTGTGCACACACACATTAATGGAAAGACTGTTTTATCGGAAAAATTAGCAAGTAACATCACCAATGACACTTGCGTGAGCGCAGACTAACGGAATCACTGCTGTAAAGTAAAAAACAACCAAACAAATGAACCAGCACTTTACCTTTTAAAGGAATCGTGAAGAGCAGAGTTTTCTGTGTAGAGCAGAGAGTGTGTGTGAAGCCGAGGGGTGGTGGGGGGGAGGGATGTAAAGGCGAGAGTGTGTGTATGTGTGCATGTGTGTGTGAAGCCGAGGGGGGAGGGGGGTGTAAAGGCAAGAGAGAGAGAGAAAATAG
>JAAGKR010008477.1:29313-31153 GCA_011419295.1 Clarias macrocephalus
GTTAGGAGGAGGGCGCAGTGTTAAAGGGGATGTGAGGACACGGGTTCCCAATTCCTGTGGAGACGGAGCGAGAGGAACTTCTCGTGAACCCATAGCTCGTTACTGCTCGCTAATGAGACGTTGACGTCGTAGCATCCGATGGATCAGCGATACGATACACCGTTCACACACACACACACACACACACACACACACACACACACACACTGATCGACATGAGAGCCACGGCGAGACAGGAGGAAAACATTCCCAATAAAGGGTGTGAACGAGTGAAAAGGAAGAGGGCGAGAACAATATCAGCATTGTGAGAGGAGAGAGATAGAGGGGAGGGGGGGGAGGGAGGGGGAGGTTTGTTTTGGCCTCCGCCACCATTTCCTGTCTGCGCTGACATGAGAGGTCGTATCACACCGGCCTCTGTTTCACACTCCTTCTCAAGAATTCTCTCTCTCTCTCTCTCTCTCTCTCTCTCTCTCTCTCTCAAACATTCTTCCTCTCTCTAAACGAGGGTCTCCTGTGTGTGTGGGTGGGGGGGGCGTATGGGGGGGGGTAGAACACACACACCACACACAGGAAGAGATAGACTCCATTTCCTGTTGGCAGAGACGCGTCCCTACGGAGCGTAATTTTGGTTTCTGTGTGTTTGTTGTGTATTGTGCAGTATTTGTGTAGATGTAGTGTGTGTGTGTGTGTGTGTGTGTGTGTGTGTGTGTGTGTGTTTTTTTCTTGGCAGCGGTGTGTCTCAGGGGAGCCAGGGTTTGCGTGAGAGCAAAGCTCCAGATCTGTCAGTAAGAGGGGGACTGCTCAAGGTCTGGCAGAGTGCAGCTGTGTGTGTGTGTGTGTGTGTGTGTGTGTGTGTGTGTGTGTGTGTGTGTGTGTGGAGGGAGAACTGCACCACCCCGTCTGACCAGCGAGAGCTATGAGTTGTGTGTTTCTCTCTCTTACTTTCTTAGTCTTTCTTAGTTTTTCTCTCTGAGAGTCAGCGTGTGTGTTGAACAGTGAGATTTTCATTTAGCATTAAATATAGACGTGTGTGTGTGTGTGTGTGTGTGTGTGTGTGTGTGTGTGTGTGTGTTAAAAGCCTGAGTGAACCTTGGATCAGAGAGAGAGAGAGAGACATTTGATCTCTTCATTCCAAAGCTACATAAAAGACCTGAAGACGTGTGTGTGTGTGTGTGTGTGTGTGTGTGTGTGTGTGTGTGTGTTTTCTTAAATAAACCCTGCTGTTTTGGCTCCAGACATTAAAGTGGAGTCCAGAAAATTACATTCTTATATTATATACAACATACACACACATACACACTAAGATTCACCATCAAACACCGCCACACACTAAGATTCACCACCAAACACAGACACACACCAAGATTCACCACCAAACACCGCCACACACTAAGATTCACCACCAAACACCGCCACACACTAAGATTCACCATCAAACACCGCCACACACTAACATTCACCACCAATCACCGCAACACACTGAGATTCACCACCAAACACAGACACACTAAGATTCACCACCAAACACAGACACACACTAAGATTCACCACCAAACACAGACACACACTAAGATACACCACCAAACACCGACACACACTAAGATTCACCACCAAACACTGCCACACACTAAGATTCACCACCAAACACAGACACACACTAAGATTCACCACCAAACACAGACACACACTAAGATTCACCACCAAACACAGACACACACCAAGATTCACCACCAAACACCGCCACACACTAAGATTCACCACCAAACACCGCAACACACTAAGATTCACCACCAAACACCGACACACACTAAGGTTCACCACCAAACACCGCAACACACTA
>JAAGKR010008478.1:0-17210 GCA_011419295.1 Clarias macrocephalus
CCTGGACATCCAGCGGTTCAGCGACCATAACCTGCTGTAAGCTATGTCGCCACGTCTCATTGGGATGGGACCAGAGCAAACTACTTCTTCGGACATCGCCTTCGCTATTTTAAATACCTCTGTAAAGTTACTCTTGCTAACCTGACTGACGAAGGCGTATATCATTAGCTCCAGCATGTACCACTATCTTAGAGAACCTATGCTGACCTAGAGCCCTGAGATTACCTGCTATGTCCGGTGCTCTGGCTCCCGGGATACACCTGACCACTGCCGCTGGCACCCCTAAAGGCCTGGCTAATTTCACGTGTCTCAGTATGGAGTCTCCTATAACCAGAGCTCTTTCAGGTTTCTCAGCGGGTGCATCACTGAGGAGAGCGAACCTGTTGGACACGTGAAGCGCAGAAGAGGTGTGCTCCGGTGGGCTAGCCTTAGCGTTAGCTTTGGCTGAACGAGTATGCCGCCGAGTCGTCACCAACTCGCCCCGCTGTGAGGGCTCTACTGCCGGAGTCGGGGGCTGGTTATCTCCGCCTGCGGCACCCAGACTTTCCGCTACGGGAATAACGCTGCTCTCGCGCTCTCTAACCCTCTCTAGAGTCTGGATGCGCTCCTCTAATGCTAATATCTTCTCCGTCAGGGTGCTCACTAACACACACCTATCACAAATAAAATTATCACTAATGACGGAGGAAGAATGTCTAAACATCCTGCACTCCACACACTGAGCGAGCTGAATGGTGGACATAGTAACGTACGTTTGTGCCGGAGTTGTGATTATTTGCTGATGGATTCGCTTGTTGTTGGTCAGATGATATGCGCGTTCTCTCAAAAAGCGCAAAAACTGATAAAGTCCAGTAGTATTAAAGCGTAAAAACTAGTTTGTTATTTAGTAAAAACGGGAAAAATATATAATTATAAAAAAAACTAAACAAAATATCATCTAAAACGCTGTTACAAACAGACGAGGAACTTTCGCGGGAAGAATACAAAAAACAGGAAGCTACGTCAAACAGGAAGCGATGTCACCACCAAGACAGGGTGCCGAGAGAGGAGCTGTGGTGATATATCCCCTGTGAAGTCTCTGAGCCACCCTCAAGGCCCAGACATGCAGGCCTCCTAATGGCAGCAGTTTACAACCTGCATCATCGATGAGTCCTCCACATGTACATTCAGGCGAGGATTACTTGTGGCTGTGTGTTAGTCACATACTATACCTCGATCTTGCTTAATTTGCCTGCTTAATTTGGAAGCCTTGAAGTTTAGGACGTGTAGTGTCTATGTGGTGTGTGTAGTATGCGTCTACAGTGTGTGTATAGAACTTAGTTTTCTGTTGACTTAAAAATGTAAATCTGTCTTGTCTCAGCTAGTTAGTTAGTTAGGTGAGTTAGTTTTTGTTCACCCGCATGTGAAAGCTTACGCCTAGACCCATTGCTGGACAAAAAGGTCTCAGTCACTTCCCGGGCCCCTAAACTCTTTTTCCCCACTTTTTTTTTAGGAAGAGGCAGCGCACAACTGCATTATCCAATAATTACTAAATTATCCAATCAGTAGTACCGACAGGCTGTGTGGACAAATGGCAGGGACTTAGTCAACACAAGCATGTCACGCATACTGGGAATTTAATATAGCATTAACTTGAGAAATGCATAGTTTGCGGATCAACAGCAAATGAGTGAAAGGGGTACACAAATTGAGCATTCATGGTGAATGACAACTTTATGGCATTATTTTTGAAATTGTTGCACTTTTTTCTGTATGTCAGGAACAGGCTGAGAGCCCGTGCACACCGCACACCTCTGCCTAGCATCCTGCTTGCCAACGTCCAGTCACTGGAGAACAAGCTCGATGACCTCAGGGCCAGGATAAAGTACCAGAGAGACATTCAGGACTGCAATCTCCTCTGCTTTACCGAGACATGGCTGAACTCAGCGGTGCCGGACCACGCCATCCAGCCGGCCGAGTTCTTCTTGGTTCACCGCATGGACAGGACACGGGACTCGGGGAAGACGAGGGGAGGCGGCGTGTGTTTAATGGTGAACAGCAGCTGGTGCAACAGCGCGAGCGTTGTTCCTCTCGCACGCTCCTGCACACCCAACCTGGAACTATTGACTATCAAATGTCGTCCTTTTTATCTTCCTCGGGAGTTTACATCGGTCATAATCAGCGCCGTTTATATTCCGCCACAAGCGGACACGGACACTGCCTAATGCGAGCTGCATGAGGCTCTCACACAGCACCAGACACATCACCGGGACGCTTATTGTGGCGGGGGACTTTAACAACGCCAACCTCAAGCGCGCAGCGCCGAACTTCTATCAGCACATCACCTGCCCGACCAGGGGCGAAAGGACACTGGACCATTGTTATACTACAATCAAGGACGGCTACAAGGCACAATCTCGTCCACCGTTTGGGAAATCTGACCATGCCGCCATCTTCCTCATGCCAAAATATAACCAAAGGCTTAAACAGGAACTTCCGGTTCAGAGGGAGGTCGCGTGCTGGACGGACCAATCGATGGCCACGCTTCAGGACGCACTTGATGACGCAGACTGGGACATGTTCCGAAACAGCTCTGATGACGTCAGCGTGTTTACGGAAGCGGTTGTAGGATTCATCGGGAAACTAGCGGATGATACCATACAGAAAACGACCATCAGAACGTTTCCTAATCAGAAGCCGTGGGTGGATAAAACCATCCGCGACGCTCTGAGATCTCGCACCGCTGCCTACAACGCGGGACTTGTGTCGGGGGGACATGGACCAGTACAAGGCTGCGTCAAATAACATCCGGAAGGCGGTGAAGGAAGCTAAGCAGCGCTACGGAAGGAAACTAGAGTCACAACTCCAACAGAGTGACTCTAGGAGCCTGTGGCAGGGACTAAGGACAATAACGGATTATAAAGCACCAACATCCGGTATGACGAACGCGGTCATGACTCTGGCAGATGAGCTGAACACTTTTTATGCTCGTTTCAAGGCTGCAGCTAAAGACGCTAGCGTTGCTAACGGCTGCAGACAGGAAGTCACGCGCTCATCATCTCCGAGCATGACGTGAGGAGAGCTTTCAGGAGAGTGAACATCAGGAAAGCAGCAGGACCAGATGGCATCTCAGGTAGAGTCCTCAGAGCCTGCGCAGACCAGCTTGCACCTGTGTTCACAGAGATATTCAACATCTCCTTATCTCAGTTGGTGATCCCCGCATGCTTCAAAGAGTCCATCATTGTTCCTGTTCCGAAGAAACCACATGCTGGTTCCCTCAAGGACTATAGACCTGTAGCCCTCACATCAGTGGTGATGAAGTGCTTTGAACGGCTGGTCAGAGACTTCATCATCTCCTCACTACCAGACACACTTTACCCACTACAGTTTGTCTACCGGTCAAACCGCTCTACAGATGACGCCATTGCTCATCTACTCCATACTGCTCTCACTCATCTGGACACTAGAAGGAGGAATTATGTGAAAATGCTTTTCATCGACTACAGCTCAGCATTTAACACCATAATTCCCTCTACACTCACCACCAAGCTGGAGCACCTGGGACTCAGCTCATCTTTGTGTCAGTGGATCTCCAATTTCCTAACTGGGAGACCACAGGCAGTAAGGATGGGCGGACATGTCTCAGCCTCCATCACTCTCAGCACTGGAGCCCCACAGGGTTGTGTTCTGAGCCCTCTACTGTACTCTTTGTACACACATGACTGCGTAGCCACTACCAACTCCACCACCATCATCAAGTTTGCTGGTGACACCGTCGTGGTGGGCCTGATCACCGACAACGATGAGACGACCTACCTGAAGGAGATTGGAAATCTGGAGAACTGGTGCCAGATGAACAACCTCCTTCTAAACGTCAGCAAGACAAAGGAGTTGATAGTGGACTTCAGCACAAAGCAGAAGAGGAACTACAAGACACCCGTCATCAACAAGAGCCCAGTGGAGAGAGTGGACAGCTTCCGTTACCTCTGTGTTCACATCACGCAGGACCTGTCATGGTCCTGTCACACCAAAACCGTGGTGAAGAAGGCCCGACAGCGTCTCTACCACCTCAGAAGCCTGAGAGACTTTAGACTGCCCTCCAAGGTGCTTAGGAACTTCTACTCTTGCACCATAGAGAGCATCCTGACGGGAAACATAACGACCTGGTTCGGGAACACCACCATGCAGGACAGGCGAACTCTTCAGAGGGTGGTGCGATCAGCTGAGTGCATCATCCACACCGAGCTCCCTGACCTGCACTCGATCTACAGCAAGCGGTGCTGGACCAAGGCCAGGAAGATCATGAAGGACCTCAGCCACCCCAGCAATGGACTGTTCGCTCTGTTGAGGTCAGGGAAGCGCTTCCTCTCCCTGAAGGCCAACACAGAGAGACTGAGGAGGAGCTTCTTCCCGCAGGCGATACGGTCTCTTAATCAGTACACCACACAGTACTGATCCACATCCACACATGCTTCTGCACTCTGCACTCTGAACATTCAGGGTATTCAGGTCATTCGCTCACTAGTCCTCACTACACACCTGCTCTCTTGGACATTATGCACATAAGTCACTTTAACATGTCACTTTACTGCATATTTGCACACCGCTGGACATTCCGTTCCTTATGTTCACTCCATTCCACATTTTCTATTTTCTATTTGTACACTTAGGTTTTTCCCACTTTCTTATAATTTCCTTATATCTTCCTTAATGTATATTTGTACTATACAGACATTTTATATTTTATTTTATTCTTCTTAGTCAAATTTTACTTTTATATATATATATATTTCTCAAATTTACTTTGTTTTAATATTTATTTTCTATATAGATATTTTTTCTTATTCCTTCTTAGATAAATAACTTTCTTGTTTTTTTGTTTCTTTCTTGTTCTAAGGTCAGGGCAGTTGCCTAAGCATTTCACTGCATATCGTACTGTGTATGATTGTGTATGTGACAAATAAAAATTTAATTTTCATTTGAATTTGAATTATAACTGTGTACAAAACTTTTGAATGTTTCAAATTCACGAGTGTATCATGGACTGTGAATGTGCAAATCGTCTTTCCTATACAAATCGCCCTGGATTTGTGTGTGTGTATTTTTGAGACTTTGCTGGCAGCAACGTGGGTCACTCGTACTCTTTAGCCAATCAGATATGACCTCACCATTCAACCAATCACAGCCCTCCAGGAACGCAGCACTCAAGTAGCTCAGCTTTGCCCACTTTTTGCGCAATCTGAGTTAATTACAACCAGGGGCGGATCTAGAAAATTATTCATGTGGTGGCAGGGGGGTTGCATTAAAATTATGAGGGGTGGCAACACTGAAGCAAGCATCCTTGCATGGTTTTTGTGGATTTAAGGAACGCTATTCCTATTCGGTGTATGCACTAGGGTGCACATGTTTACATTTTATTTCATGTAACAAAATTTCATGTTGTTGCTTTATTTACAGGCATGTGACGTGTGCAAGTTCTGCGGTACACCCGGGCAGCAATGGCTACATGGCTAATATATACAGTGCTGGTCATTAATATTGGCACTCCTGGTTAAGACGTCTTCTTAGGCTTCTAATAAATATTTTTTTTAAACAATAAAAAACCACAATGCAAAAAGAGAGGAAAATTAAACAATTATTAAGTGGGGAAAAAAATCCCACATTAAGAATTTTTATATGAAATCAAGGGGTGCCACAATTATTGCCATCCCTGATGTTAATACTTTGTACAACACTAATACAGCACTTAATCTCTTTCTATAACATTTCACAAGACTGGAGAATACAGAGGGATCTTTGACCATTCCTCTTTGCGCAATCTTTCTAGATCATCCAGAGTCCTGGGTGCACTTTCTTATGCACTCTCCTCTTCAGCTCACCCCACAGGTTTTCAATTGGGTTGAGGTCTGGGGACTGAGATGGCCATGGGAGGAGTTTGATTTTGTGTCTGCTGAACCATTTTTGTGTGGATTTTGCCATACGTTTTTTTGGGTCATTATTCTGCTAAAAGACCCAATGATGACTCATCTTCAGCTTTCTGACAGAGGCCATGAGGTTTTGATTCAAAATATTCTGGTACTCCAGAGAATTCTAACAAGGTTCCCAGAGCCTTTGGAAGAGAAACAGGCCCACAGCATCACTTTTTCACATACTCATCTTTTGTTTTACGCCAGACCCAGTGTTTGCCAAAAAGCTCTATCTTTATCCAAGATAAACTTGAGTCCTCGTCCAGCCTTGTTTGTCACTGTTCCAGTTGTTTTAAACTTCTTAATGATTCCTCTGATTGTAGATATGGGCAAGTTTAGGTGAGTGGATATTTTCTCGTAGCCATAGCCTGAATAATAAAGGTTGACACACATCTGCCTTACTTGAATGGGGTGTTCTCTTGACTTTCACATGTTGAAGAGTGGATAAGAGAAATAGGCCTCTGTGTCACATCATATTTATACCACAGGCAAACAGGAAGTCATGAATTATTCATTCAAATTTTCTAGATACAGTGGAACCTTGGATTACGAACATAATTTGTTCTGGAAGTGGGCTCATATATCAAAACACTCATAAACCAAATCAAAGTTCGCATTAGAAATGATGGAAACTCAAATTATTTGTTCCACATATTTGTATTTATTTATTAAATAAATACATAAAAATAATTAATACAAAAAATTAAGTAAAAATAAAACATACTAACCTGCACCTTACCTTAAAATAGTAAAAATTAAGTAAAAATAAATCCTGACAGTAAAAATAAATGCTGACAGATAAGTGTTTCTGTTTATGCACGCAGGAGCTGTGTATGTGTGTGTTTGAATGTGTGTGAAGCTAAAGTAAGAGGAGAGGAGAATGAGCTCCTCCCCTCACCCACTTCTCATCTTACACAGTAACCCTTCCTCCTCTCTTAGTTTCACACACATGCACACACACAAAGGAAACAGTTTTATCGGGAAAAAAAACAAGAAATCTCTCTAATGACACTCAAATGAGTGCAAACTGCTGTAAAGTAAAAATAAAACAAATTAACCTGCACTTTACCTTTGAAATGAATCGCGACAGAGCAGTGTTTCTGTGTAGAGCTGTGTCTATGTCTCTGTGTGTGTGTGTGTGAAGGCGAGAGGAGGAGGTGTGTGTGTGTGTGTGTGTGTGTGTGTGTGTGTGTGTGTGTGTGAAGGCGAGAGAAGGAGGGTTGTGTGTGAAAGGGCACAGTGTCCAATGATGCCCACGCACACAAAGTGTACACTGACATAGAGAGAGAAAAATCTTTAACCTCTCTAATGAGACTTGCTTTTGCTTTACACGAGCGCACATGTGTGTTATAATAAACAGTACACGAGCGCTGTACACACACGCATACAAACACAAAATGAAAGATGTTTTACATCTGATCAACTTTATAAATTAGAGTAAAAATGGCAAAAATGCTCCAATTATATTTATTTTATCAGAATTGTTAGGGTGCCAATAATTGTGTCCGAGTGATTTTATAAAAATGGACTTAAGTGAATTAAAAAAAATTTTTTTTGAGTTAAAGGTTAGATTTTTCTATAATTTTCAGTTGTGAGATTATGCTTCTGCAATAAAAAAATATTTATTAGAAGCATAAGAACACATTTTAACCAGGGGTGCCAATAATAATGACCAGCACTGTGTAGGGTTTACGTAATGTAGACATTTTAATGTGGACAAAATGCCCAGTGCATTCTCCACCATTAATATGTAGGTTTTACATAACGTAGACCAAGAATAACTGCTACATTCTTTACCTTTATTATGTAGTGTTTAAGCTCTGGGTCAGAAGTACTGTATAACGAATCTTTAATGATTCGGATTAATCTGATTAACTGAATTAAAATTTATAGCACTTTATATATTATCAGTTTACCGTATAGCACAATTGAGTGTATCTTACCAGTCCTGTTTATCTTGTAGTCAGCAGTAGTGGCTGGTGCAAAAAAAAAAAAAAGTAATTATTAATTTTAATAATTTAAATTAAACTTTTAATACTCACCTGTAAATAGCCATGTGATTTAGCATCATTACTACTAGTATAAAATAAAGGCTCACATCGCATCCAGTCAGCCAGCTCCGCTTGCCATAAGAAGTGCTGGAAAAGACTTGTTGAGAATGGTCCAATCACATGAGCCCAAATATTTAAAAACAATATTGATTCGCTAAGAACAAAAGTTGGAGGGTTTGGGGCGCACAGTGCTGCGCACCAAGGATGATTTGAAAAGGTCCAATTAGTGCTCAGCCTCAAATCACATGCTTTTCAAAAATTTACATGCCTACATAGACAATCGTTTGTCCGGCGCCCCGCATACACAAACACAAATACAGAACGTAATACAGTTTAGATTTTTTTTAATTGCAAATAAATTATATTATAAATACAGCGGAATATTATGACTAAATGACTTAATTCATTATTAAAATAATTTTTTTATGTTAAATATTTAGATGTTAAAGTAGCATTCTTCTCTGCCTAACTTTAAGGGGGGGCGGCGCCCCTGTGCCCCGTAATGACCGGCCGCCACTGGTGGCCAATGAGCATAATACAGAATCTGGTATTTATCAATTACAAGCAAGGTAACATATGATCTGGGCAAATGTTTTGATTTTAAAATACATGACCTAGAACAGTTCTTTATAAAGAAATAATAATTTGTTTGACTAATCTACAATACAATACATAATCTACAATAATGAAACTACACTACTTGAACACACGCGCGCACACACACACACACACACACACACACACACACACACACACACACACACACACACACAGTTTGGAGGGTGAAAGTTAATGAAGTTCATCTAGTACTGTTTACTAGATGAAACAAGTTATGAAACAAGCACTAATTTTCACCAAGGTATGCAGCTTTCTTTGTTTACTTGCATTACGTTTCGTTCTCTCTTTCGAATCCTGTGGTTCACCTCCAGCGAAGGGAATCATGGCGTTGCTAATTGGTTGGTGCGCAGTTGTTGAGATGACGTCTTTTGGGGAAGCCCTTCAGTGAGGCGTTGGTTTCCTGGTTACCGATGATGGCACTCTGGAACTTTTTCTGAGGGTTTCTTCGTTGCAGGACTTTGGAGTTCTGGCACAAAGTCTTGTTGAGAGTTGTCAAAGAGTGGATGACGCCAGCAAAGGCAGCATAGTGCCCGCAACGGCAGAAGCCCGAGTTGCTTCCAAGAGGTTCTACTCTTCTCGACGAGCTTGCTGGTTACCTTAGGGTTACCCTTCTGAGTCAGTTCGTCCCATGGGTGATTGGTCCAATAGGATGTGGTTGTGGGGCTTAGCCACGCCTCACGTGGTTCCCCCTTTTGTGCATACATTAGCCTGATGTTTCAGGCTTTTCCAAGCTTGGAAGTTTCCCGCTTCTTAAGTTTCCGGCTTCTTAGTGTCATAGGGCATTTTCTCACTGGGTAACGACTGTTCCATTCTGTACCCGAGCACGATTTCTCCCCCTCCCCAATCTCCCCGCAGATCTGCCTGCACACTGTAACACCGGTTCCGATCCAGGGCACACTTGTGTATTACACAACCGGAAACAGTAGGTGGCGGTAGAGAGGTAGTTGGTTTGTTTTCAGTCTGAAAAAACTGAGAAAGAAGAAACGCGCTCGGGTCATGAACTGTGTGACACCTGTTAATGCTCTGTGTAGATGTTTTTATTTTTTTGACAAAAACAACACCGCTCTAAACAAAATGCCTACTGACACATCTATTGCGCGGCTCAGGGGGTGAAATGAGCGCGCGCTGCTCATATACAGCTCAAGGCACTGAGGAATGTGTTCGACAGCCACTCTTTGCCGAGCGTAACTGTGAAGCGGGGCAGCACTGTGTTGTACCTCGTTCCTCTCCTTCAGGGAACAGAGGTTATAGACATAACCATTCGGCCCCTTTCAGTCAATTCACTCGGTACAAAACATATTGTATGGGACATATATTTATAATAATGAATATATGTCCCATACAATATGGGACATATATTCCCCGCTGAGCATCTACCAAAGTTACCCAGAAACCTGATAGCTACTCTACTGCAACATGGACCCCAGAGAGAGGACACAATGGGCCACCAAGGGGGCCATTATATCTAGACGGTAAAACCGGATAAAAGTGTTCACTGTATGGTCCATGTAGACGCGTAGTGCATGTACAGGGCACAAATTATGCAATTTTTCCTGCTCCTCAGAAGCAAAAGGAGGGGGGCAGAAGCTATAAAGGTCAAAGACCATAGAGCTATAATCAGTGGAGACCACTTTAGGTACATAGGCCGCATTTGGCTGCAGCGTAACCTTTAAACCATTAGCAGCAACCTGCGTACAAGATGGATGCACAGACAAAGCATGGAGATCACCCACTCGTTTAGCAGACGCTAAAGCAAGAAAGAGTGCCGTCTTATATGACAGAATTTTCATATCTATAGACTCAACCAGATCAAAAGAAGGACCACAGAGGGCCTCAAGCACTATCAATAAATCCCAAAATGGGACATTGGACCTCACAGTGGGTCGCAGACGTCGTACTCCTCTTAAAAACCGCACTGCCA
The DNA here is from genome assembly GCA_011419295.1 of Clarias macrocephalus. Lineage (NCBI taxonomy): Eukaryota > Metazoa > Chordata > Actinopteri > Siluriformes > Clariidae > Clarias > Clarias macrocephalus. Next base: position 10,536 of record JAAGKR010008478.1, read on the forward strand.
GCGGATGAGCCCCTGGTGACACTCCATCAAAGCCAACATGACAGGCTGATATAGCCGCCAGGTACACTTTAATAGTAGAGAAGGAAAGGTCTTTTTCTAACAGTTCTTGCAGAAAAGACAAAACCTCCACCATAGAGCACTGATATGGAAGAACATTACGTTCCTGACACCATTGCTCAAACGCTCGCCACTTGTAAGCATATAAACCTCTAGTGGACGAGGCCCGAGCACTCTGAATTGTCTCAATTGCATTTGGAGGAAGCCCTTTAGCTCTCAAATTGGACCTTTCAACAGGTAAGCATGCAAGTTCCACAGCTCGGGACGTGGATGAACCACATCCCCCCCTGCCTGAGACAGAAGGTCCCTGCGGAGAGGAAGTTTCCAAGGTTCTGCAGCTAGCAGGCTGACTATCTCTGCATACCACGACTTCGCCGGCCAACGAGGGGCCACCAGGATTAGGGGCCACCAGCAGGCCCTGCTGGCGCACCCTCCCTGTGACAGGCAGAATCAGTTCTACTGGAGGGAAAGCATACAATAGAGCTGGGGGCCATGAGTGTGCCAGTGCATCGACCACCAGCGAAGTACTGTGATCTGTTATGGAGAAGAACAGTGGGCAGTGAGCATTCTCTTTGGATGCAAACAGATCCACTACTGTCCTGCCGAAGGGCTCCCAGTAACCTCCATTCCCTCACAAGCGAGCCCCCTCTGGAGAGAAGGTCCGCCCCTAGATTCAGGTGCCCTGGAATATGAGTGGCCCTGAATGACAGAAGATGAACACTGGACCATAGCAATAGAGAATGAGATAGTTTCAGCAGGGAAAGAGAAAGAGTCCTCCCTTGTCTGTATATATACGACACCACTGTCGTGTTGTCTGTCCTGATCAGAACATGATGGCCTGTCAGAGTCAGACGAAAATGTCTCAGGGCTGAAAACACCGCGAACAGCTCGATATAGTTGATGTGAAGCCTGCGTTGTACTTGTGACCACGCCCCCCTCACGGCGGAGCCGTCGCACAGCCGCTCAGAGAGGCATCTGTTGACACCACTTTGCGAAACGACACCCTGCCTATAGGAGAGCCCTGGCGTAACAGTCTGGGTTCCCTCTATGGCAGAAGAGCTGATATGCATGACGGAGTCACTGTCAGCTTCCTGTTGAGGTGTCGCGCCGCACATAGGCGGTGAGAGCGCACCCAGTGCTGAAACGCACGCATGTTCAGCGAGAGGCACCACCGCGATCATAGACGCCATCATTCCCAATAACTGTAAAAACACTCTGAAATGAAGTTTGTGCTGCAACTGAAACTGAGCAAGGCAGCGCTGAAACGCGGCTATTCTGTGCTCTGACAGATGTGCTCGGCTGGTAATGGAGCATATCTCGAGACCCAAGAATGAAAACTGTAGACTCGGTGTCAGTGAGCTTTTCTGCATGTTTACTGAGAACCCTAGAGTCTGAATGTGAGACAGAACTAACGCTGTCTGTTTCTCTGCCTGTTTGCTTGAGCTCGCTATTAGCGCCCAGTCATCTAAATCATCTCCCGAAGTGGAGCCAGCGCTGCCTCGACGCACTTCGTGAACGTTTGGGGAGCTAGCGACAGGCCGAACGGAAACACTAGGATCCTCAGAAATTTTCTGTGTTGCGGAAAGATTGCTATATGGAAATAAGTATCCGTGAGATCGATCGTAGTGAACCAATCCTCCGGGCCTATTGCACTTAGCAATTGCTTTAGTGTAAGCATTTTGAACTTGTACGTTCTTAAGAACGCATTCAATGTTCTCAGGTTCAACACCAGACGTAGTCCTCCCCCTCTCTTCGGAATGACAAAATAACGGCTGTACCAACCTGAGTTCGCTTCCAAAGAAGAAACCACTTGAATCACCCCTTTGCTCAGAAGAGAATTTATCTCCCGCCGAAGCACTGCTGCAGCGATGTCCGACACCACGGTGTTGATTATGGACAAGAAGCGAGGCGAAATTGCAGTCGGTATCCCATAGCGACTATGTTTTGCACCCATGTCGAGACTGCGCATGCGCGCCACTCGAGAAATCAGGAAGCCAGCCGGCTCACATTGAGCACCACAGGGGGGCTGCTGCCCTCTGGCGTTACGCCGGAGTGCAGCCTCATAGATGGCAGTGTGTGTTTTTGTTTTGCAAAATTGTAAACAATGACACTCTTTTTTGGTTTTAATGATTGCACATTCACACAGTTTACAAAATGCCCCATCTTTGGGGTGACCGACCTGTAAACATTTTTGGCACTGAGAACTTTCCAATGCACCCCAACTGGGGTTTATAACATAAGAACTTAGAACACTCGTGTGTGTGGGGGGGGGGGGGGGGGGATGTACTTGGGAGACTGTGTTAGGGAAATGCAACACCGTTTGGGACTGATTCCCTGAACATAATCTAGAAGCCTCTTGGGCGGCTTTGAGAGAGGAGAAACAGTGTCTCCCTGCTGCCAAAGCTCCTCTTCCTTTAAAGTCTGAGCTAGGAGGAGTGCGGATTCTTCCTTCTGGCTGCTGAATTCTTCCGGAGGCCCGGTGGGGCGGACGCTTAGGAGGGAGCTGCGGGGTGATCACTTTTCGCGCCTGTTTGGGCTTCACTTCTCGTCGCGGGATGATGTCTCGCAACGCCTCTGCCTGTTTTTTCTTGAAATCAAACTTTGTTTGAATAGCATCAAGCGACTGGCCGAATAAACCCTCAGCGGACAGCGGTTCACCTACGTAGATGGCCCTGTCTCTATCTGGGATATCTGAGAGCGTGAGCCACAGATGCCTCTGCGCCACCACAGCGCTAGCCATGCCCCTGCCGAGGGAGAGAGCCGGTACGGACGGTAGGACCAGACACCCCGTGGTTATGCAAAGGTTCCAAATAAGCAGCTAAAGACGGCTCCATCGGCGTTGGTCCCACTAGCCCTGCTTTCTCCGCTCCATCCAACTCTAAATACTGCCCATAGCCTGTTACTGTTACCCGGGTCGACAGCGGCTTGTTCCATGATGCCGTTAGCTCACCGACAAAGTCGGGAAACATTGGCAAGCAGTTTCTGACCGTTGTCGGTTCCAGAGGAAGAAAGAATCCAGAGAACCTCGACGGCTTCTGAGCTGGCTGTGGGGAGGGCCACTGCACCTCCAACTTCTCAGCTGCTCGTCGGTAGAGGGCGAAAAATTAATTGTCGTCTCGAGCCGCTAACGTAGTAGCACCGGAGTTCTGAGCTCTGTTCGTCCTCTGACTGGCCATGTGTTTCCAGACCGATGTCGAGCACGTCATCCTCATGGAAGGCAGGCTCCTCATAGCCCGGCTGCTCGCCGGCGCTGTAGGAAAGCTCACGGTCCTCTGACCCCTCAAAATACTCGAAATACCCCCTCAAAATTTGCTCTGCCCAGCTAAGTGCGGGGACTTCTGCCGCAAATTCCTCTTCAGCAGACACAGGCGAAACTGGGCAAAGTTTACTTTGGCCAAAAAATCTATACACACTAACAGTTGCTATCTATGCCCTTTTTGAAAACTCAAATTGAATTATGGCAGCAACGTGTAGTATTACGTTTACTTTAAACATGTCAGTAGTCACACCATCATGGTGTTATCATGTGACCATCAGAAGAGAGGCATATATTTTTCATATTGAAGTGTGTATTCCTTTTTTACCCCCTTTGTTTTCCCTATTTCTCTTTACTTTTAGAACCTTTAGAGGCAAAGGCGCGGTCATTTATACACGTGGTTGCCAGGCAATGCCGCCATCAGGCAATCAGCTTGAATGAGCCGCATCTGGCGGCGTGTTTATTTAAGGGTCCTGTATTTAAGGGTAAGGTATCAGGCCCAAGACAAAGACAAAGAGAAAAAAAGAAAGAAAATAAGATAAAAGACAAGCGCATAGAAAGTAAAGAGACAGAGCCTCTGCCTCTGTAAGTCGCCGGCGAAAGCGAGAGGGAAAGCAAGAGAAAGAGAGAGCGGCATGCATCAGTCCAGCATGCGCGCTCAGTTTAAGTTTATTAGTGCACAAAGCACAAACTATCCCTCTCTCAATAAATACTCGGTAAGGGCAACAAGAACAGAGAGGATAAAAATTTGGTTTTATTTTCCAGAGCCCCGTCCGGTCTCACGTAGACGCCGAGCTCCGTTATATTGTGTTTTCAGTTTTCTTTGGTTTCATTTAAGTTCCTGATTAATAATCCCATGCCATCTCCAAACAGGAAGGTCTTCCAATACGCATCACAAGCTCTCTCACATACTCCTATTTTGTTGACCCCCTCTAAAGCTCTGAGTCAGGGCTCTTATCATTAAAAACATCTTGTGGGCGGGGGCGCTGTTGAGCTTGTAATGGAGTAGACGTGTTTGGGGAAGCTCCGGAGGATTATTGTTAAAATTGTTATTAAATTGCGCCTTTCCAGTTTTAATTTCACTGTTATTCTTCCCCGTTAACAGGTTTATTTGTATATTCATCTTTAGAGGTGGTTACAATGTCCGGTAAAAATACTAAAACCCATAGCACAACGCAGTCACAATTGAGGCCTAATCCACAGGTCACAGCCTCACCTTCGCGTGATTCGCCGCCGCGCGCTGACCCCACCGTTCACCAGGCAGTTTCTGTGATTGACACTGGTGCGCTGAAGCTCGAGATATTGTCTTCTTTGAGGAACGAAATTGCGGATATTTTTAAGGCGGAACTGCGTGCTGCATGCTGCTTTGATGACTTGTCCACAATCAAATCGGAGTTACAGGCTGTAAAGACACAATTGGCTAATGATAAGGCCACCATTGATGCCGGACTGTCTGCGCAAAAGGGTACTGTAAGTGAAATGGAGCTCTCACTCTCTGATTGTACCGATGACATCATTGCAATGCAAAGTAAGATACAACATCTTACTGCAGATTTAGTTAAACTGGATAATAAATGCGAAGATTTGGATTCCAGATCATGGCGTAATAATGTTTGCATAATCGGTGTTCCTGAGGGTCCTAACAGCTGCACTACCTCTAGCATCGCTGCGTTGCTTAAAGAGGCGCTCAGCCTGGAGGAGGAGCCGACCTTGGACAGATCTCACCGCACTCTGCAGCCTGTACCAAAACCTGGTGAACGACCTCGAGCCATTGTGGCCAGATTTCACTACCACGGTGAATGCCTTGATGTTTTACGTCGGTCCACAGAGTTAAAGCAGATTAAATTCAAGGAATTGAGTATTTCTGTTTTCCCCCGACCACACAGCAAAAATTGCAAAAGCTCGTGCTTCTTTTAATGAGGTCCGGCAACAACTCCGTGGCATTGAGGGCGTGCGCTACGGCCTGTTTTACCCAGCGCGGCTGCAGCTAACCTACAATGGTGTAGGAAAAGATTTTCTTCCGCTGATGAAGCAAAAGACGTACAAACGGCGTGAATTGCACTCGTAGTGTTTTAAATAATTCTGTTTTATTGTTGAGTAGGGGTTTTCTTTTCTTTCTCCTTTTTTAAAGCCAAATTTGTGATCTGTTTACATTTTCTGATGCTATGTCTGTCTATGCAAGCTACTAATTTAGCAAAGTTAGTGTCTTATCTTGATATATTGCACTCCAGCTCCTAGGTCGTCTTGAGAACCAAATATTTAACGTATGCCAAAGATGTATCATTGCATATTTGGTCAATGTATGAGGGATGATCCTAGGCGTATTCACCTCTAGGGTTTTTGTTTGTTTGTTTGTTTGTTGCTGTTGTTTTACACTCTTCTCTTTTTTTCTTGTTCTTCTTTCAAGATGGTAATTGTTCATCTATACTTTCTTGTAAGATGGGGATAAGAATTAAGTCACTTCCACTTGCGCATAATTTTTGATCTATTCAATCTGTGGGAGCCTTTTTGTTTGTTTTTTTCTTTCCTTCTTCATTGGGCTCATTCTCCAAGTCGTGGTCACAGTTACTGTGAGAGCGACTTTAGTTTTAGTTAGTTTATTTTGCTGTCTCCTAGGGTTAGTTAGGATGGAGACTCTAGATTTGTGTTTTATGTGTGTTTTTTTTTTTCATTTTTATAAATGGCTAGTTCCTCTGTAGGCCCAAGTTTAGCTGGGAGTAGTACGCCTATCCGTTTTCTTAGCTGGAACATCAGAGGTATGGGTAACCCAATTAAAAGATCCAGGCTATTTAACCACCTCAAACATTTACATGCTGATATAGTGTTTTTACAAGTAACACATCTTCAAGTTAAGGATCTCCGTCCCTGGGTAGGTAAAATTTTTCATTCTAATTTTAGTTACGGGAGTGGCCATATTAATAAACAAAAACCATACAATTGCTGACAGAAGTGGCAGATATCTTATTGTTGCAGGCACACTAACTCAGACCAAGGTTTTGTTGGTAAATGTTTATGCTCCAAACTTCGATGATCCAGATTTTCCTAATAATTTACTTAGTAGCCTTCCCTGCTTAAACACCCATTTGATCATTTTGGGGGGAGATTTAAACTGTGTTTTTGATCCAGTTTTGGACCGCTCTAGTTCTCGCGTTGTGTCCCAGTCTGCCATGTCTAAAATATTTTTTGATTTCATGTCACAGAATGGCCTTGTAGACCCATGGAGATTCCGTAATCCTGTAGATAAAAAATTATATATTTTTTCTTAGGCGCATCATTCATATTCTAGAATTGATTCTTTTTTTATTAACAGTCATCTTAATCCTTCTGTCGTTTCTTCAGATTATTTAAGTATTGTAATTTCT